>JACXGI010001427.1:0-39364 GCA_016801175.1 Esox masquinongy | reverse complement strand
TGCCCATATCTCCAAATTGAATGTATTACAAACCTGCATAACCTTTATTAGTCATTAAATATTTTAATTATACACACATACATGATCAGGAATCATATAACTCAAATATATCATAACTTCCGCATCATATGTTTCCTGCTGTTTTCCTCTGGTCTCAGCATTACAATGTAGCACTTTGGGGCAAATATACAGAGCAGGAGTCCAAATGCCGAGGCTAGAATAGCAAAGATATGGACAGCCACTGTGAACTTTCCTGCTGTGCTCACAAAGACAGGGATAAAGGTGATCCACACAGCGAAGAAGATCAGCATGCTAAAGGTGATGAACTTCGCCTCGTTGAAATTGTCTGGCAGCTTCCGTGCCAGAAAGGCCAGAATAAAGCACAGACAGGCTAGGAAGCCAATGTATCCCAGAACACACCAGAAGGCAACTTCTGACCCCATGGCACACTCTATGAAGATGGTGGAGCTGTGGGGGCCAGTGTTGACACTGGCGTAGGGGGGTCTGCTCAGCAGCCAGAAGAGACAGATCAGACCCTGCTGGGCAGATGTGCACATATGAATCTAAATGCTCATGTAATTAAATTAAGTGATTTATTTCAGTGTCTCTTAAAATCAATGTAAAAGTTAAGAAAACAAAATTCTGATTTGAACCTGGATGGCGGTGCACAGCAAAACACTGGATCTTTGCTGGGTGGGGCCGAACCACTTCATGACATCACTTCCAGGAATTGTGGCCCTGAAGGCCATGAGGACCACCATGGTCTTGGCAAGAAGACAGGAGATGCAGAGGACGAAGCTCATCCCAAATGCTGGATACCGGATCCGACACAGCCAATCAGACGGCTCCCCAATGAACAACAGCCCAATCAGGAAGCAGACGGAGAGGAAGAGGAGGAGCAAAAAGCTCAGCTCCATGTTGTTGCCACGGACGATGGGAGTGTCTCGGTTGGCGATGAACACCGCCAGGACAGAGAGTGAGGCACAGGCTCCAAGAGTGGATACCACAGACAAGATTATACCCATGGACTCCTGATAGGACAGGAACTCTATGGTCTTCGGGACACAGTAGTCTCTGGCTTCATTTGGCCATGTGATGTTAGAACAGCCTAGGCAGTTTAAAGAATCTGACAGAGAGGAAAGAAAAAAAGGCATTGCAAAACCAATAATGTTCTTCAGTTCTGGTCAATGACTTGCAGGGGAATGGTGAATATGAGAATCAACGCACCAGTTTGATTGCTGACCTCCCCCTCAGCACAGGGAATACAGTCGAAGCAGCAGACAGGCTCTCCCTTCCTGCTGGCCATACGAGTTCCTGGGGGACAGCGCTCACTGCAAACAGATCGAGCTGCCTAGGGGCAGAGAGTCAACACTCAGAGAAATACTGATGTGTTGTGCTTATAATTCATGGTATGCAGTGGGGGTGTTTCAGAACGCTTTTGAAACTGGCCAAATGCAATTTAAGAAATGTGGACTGCACTTTCGCCAGTGACATCAAGAGTACAACCAAGAGTAGACTGATAAGTAAACGTAGAACCAAGATCCTGGACTTAGGACACACCTTCTTTCCCGCAGGCCACTGAATCACTGACTCATTTATGACCAGGTTTTGCCCATCCCCCAACGAGGCGTCATAGAACCCCACTTTGACCAACTGCACAGAGCCATCGTGCCCCCTATGCCAGTTCATGAGGTCATAGGAAGCAATGGGGTCACCGTTGGGATCAAAACTGACCTCCTCCCCGAGGGTGGAGAACTTCACCAGCTTCATGTAGTGCAGTAGCTGAAAAAGAAGCATGGAGGGTAGGAGAAGACATTCTGCCATTGTGTGCATGTGTGTGAATGTGGAACAAGCATATGCTTTCATTCGGCATCGCTAAGTATTCAGCTATACACTCACCTGCCATGACTGAACATGCTTCGGGTTCCCGCAGGTGCCATTGACAAAAGGCCCCTGCCCAGCCACGCAGTTGCTCATATCTTGTAAGGCATGGGCGATGAGATACACAGCCTTATACACATTATAGGACACTCTGAGCTGGCTCACATCGCCATACGTTGTGTAGACATCCCCCAGATTCTCTTTTCCACTACAGGGCTCTCTGTTGTTGGAACTGACAGAGTGTGGGGGTGTGTTTAAGGATCCGTTCAGTCTACAGTTGAATGTGTCTTCCCAGAACTCTGCAAGTAAAGCCGACTCGCGGCAATCTGACGGTCCTAAGGTCAGGTATTCCTTGAGCCCGGGAATGACATCAGTCTTCCGGATCGCAAACCCCAGCGTTCCCGTCAAGAGATCTCCAAACTCTCCCCACAGGGATATGGCGGTGGACCAGGCCTCGCTAGCGATCCACTGCAGCCCTGTGATGTTCCGACGTTGACACTCTCTCAGGATACTCTGAAGCTCCAACTCGCCCGAAAAATTCAGTATAATTCGGGAGGACGACCGCTGGGCAAAAAAAAGAAACTTTAGAATCATAATATTCCACACAATATACACTGTAAAAAAGACAACATAATCAATTAGTCAGTGTTATCCTGTGAGTTGAGTGGACTTTAGAACAAATTGCAAAAACTGAGCTCAATTTGATAAAGCTTTAAATTACATTTTTGTGTATTGTTTCAGTTATATGTTAAACTTACAATGCTATTGCAGCTAGCTGCCATGGAATTGATATAAATCAACAGTCTCTGCCTGAAGAGATGCATCAATTGCAATGTTTAACTACCTGTTTTTTTGCAGATTGGTTAATTTATCCTACATTACAAAATTGTATAGCATTTTTTTAAGAAAAATATCAAACTCTTTTTGTTGTTTGTTGTATTTAGTTATTTATATATATGTAAAACTAAATACATATACATAGAAAATGTGATTCATCAGACCAGGCCACCTTCTTCCATTGCTCTGTGGTCCAGTGCTGATGCTCACTTGCTCATTGTAGGCACTTTCGGCAGTGGACAGAGGTCAGCATGGGCACCCTGACTGGTCTGCGGCTACGCAGCCCAATACGCAACAAACTGCGATGCATTGTGTGTTCTGACACCTTTCTTTCAGTACCAGCATTAACTTTTTCAGCAATTTGAGCTACAGTAGCTCGTCTGTTGGATCAGACCACATGGGCCAGCCTTCGCTCCCCACATGTAACCCTGTCGCCAGTTCAACGCTTTTCCTTCCTTGGACCACTTTTGATAGGGACTGACCACTGAAGACAGGGAACACCCCACAAGGGCTGCAGTTTTGGAGATGCTCTGACCGAGTCGTCTAGCCATCACAACTTGGCCCTTGTCAAAGTCACTCAGATCCTTATGCTTGCACATTTTTCTTGCTTCTAACACATCAACTTTGAGGACAGAATGTTCACTTGCTGCCTAATATATCCCACCCACTGACAGGTGCCATGATATACAAATTCACCCATGAAATACAAATTCACCCTCAATTTCAAAGCCAACTACCTGGAAAAAGATTGTGAAATTACTTGACAAATGTTTTTTGAGGGCAAAAACATTGTACAGCATCCAGATGCTACAGAAGACTTTTTTTCAACGTTTGCTCAACAAAATTGAACAAACTCACTATCGTACTGCAGCGTGTTGCCCCTAGATTGTATGATCAATCCACACAACCTTTCCCTCTATTCTTCCTCACCTGGATGGTGTCCACCAACTTCATCACAGAGCGCGGAGAGATGTTTATAGGGTAGAAGTGGATATAGGCAGCACACACGCTGTACTTTATGGACTCCTGTAAAAAAAGCTGGATAGCGAAGCGGGCGTAGTCAGACTCCACCCCGATGATGCCCACCCAGGTCCAGTTAAAGTAGCGTACAAGGTGGGCCATGGCTCGTATCTGGAAGGCATCACTGGGCATGGTGCGCATAAACGTAGGAAATTGCTTCTTGTCACTCAGACAGCTGCAGGATGCAAAATAGCTCACCTGAAAGCAAAGGATATCGAACACAGTAGGGGAGCAATTATATTATAAATTATATATCATTTTGAAGGTAGTCTTAGGGCACTAAATAGTATGTTTCCAATTCTGTCATAGCAAATTCACAGTATTAATGTAAAAATGAAAACTTGAATCTACATGGTTGTGTAATGGAACCCTGAAAATGTTCTGTACCCAACCTTAGACCTTGTGTTTGGATGGCGCTTGAAAGAAAAAACATCCAAAGTGGTTGATCGATCTGAATATTAGAACACGTTTTTAAGTGTTGTGAAAACACATTATTTGAGTTTCAGTGACTGGATAAAGAAGCAAAAAACACAAAAATTGGCCTACTATACAATTACATGATAACTGCTAATGGTTTATCACAATGCATTTAAAGAGATTAGAGTTAAAGAAGGAGAAAAAGTGAGAAAGGCAGAAGCGAAAATTAAACCTCTAACCTCTGAGGGAGTAGGAATTCCATTCTAAATGTATAGTTCATACACACTGTAAAAAAAGTGAAAATGAAAACAACAAAAAATATCAAAATTGAATGAAATCAATGCAAGTGTTGATATGTAAATTTAAGTAAGTAAAATTTAAGTAAGACTTTTTCTTAAAGAAAAATAAGAAATAGTCTATACTTTTTCTTAAAGTATAAACTTACTTCCTACTTACTAGAAAAAGTCCTACACTTCCTATCTTTCCACATGGCTCTGTTTTAATAATATTGGGGGGAGGAATTTAAAATGTTTGATGTTATAATAACTTTACAAAATGTTGTATGTTTGCAGCTTGTTTTGCCATGAGGTATAGTGGATCATAATAAACAGATATAGAACCATCAGACAATGATGTTGAATGGTAAGAGAACCCACTCCCACATGTATAGGCATGCCAAGCCATTTAATTAAAAGCTCAGTAGTAGTTCACATTTGTCGGATTGTAAAATACTGATTTAAATGCATTCAGACATTTTTTTAGCTGGCCTAATTATGATTAAGCCTTGGAAAAAACAGAAGCTCTTTTCTTTGTGTACTATCCCTAGAAAACTTAGTGTCCCAGAATGATGTGCTCTCCCCAACTATTTATTGTATCTGCATTGAGGATAAATCCAACATTCCGTGCTTTAGCCTTTCGCAGCTTTAGCATTTTGGAGTTTTTTTAATGAGATTTGGCTGGGGGTCTCCCACCTTAATATTTGTGGACCCGCTTGACAGAGCAGAGAAAATCAAATATTTTAACAAAAGTTAATTTCAGTCAAACATGCCATGTGGCATGAATAAAGTGGTGCACTTTCTGTCCAATACTGTTTTATAAAGTGTTGCAAGTTCTGTCCAATACTGTTTTTTTATGGGGCGTAGACAAGATTTATACATTTCATAACACTTTTTATGCAATTCAACTAATTTCACCATGGTGGAGACATTATTTTGATTGCAGTTTTAAGGCTATTGTCCCATAATGTCCTACACATTTTGTCCATGCTCTATGCCACGTTAAGGTAAAAATGAATATAACAAATTGGGGCCCACTTGAGGACAGAGCATGCCTGGATGGTCAGTATCCAGCAAGTGTTACTAATACCACTAGGATTAGATAGCTGGCTAGATTAATGACTAGAAAACAATATTGGCCTTAACAAATCACTTATAAGGCCAGCTGATATGACTGGCCATGCATGCAATAAGCAAGCTGTTACTCAACACATAAAGAGACAAATACACAACCGATAATGCAGGCACTGCTTGTTGTGGAACTTTGAGATGCTACCGCAGTGTTATGCTCAACAAACCCTGCTAAAACAGGTTAAACTGTCCAAAAGGTCACCCACATAAATGTTGACTATTAATATCCTGCAGAAGACATTCTTCATTAAATAGAGCTCAAAAATGAACATTTTGTCTATTTATTGTTCCCAGCTCCTGGCTAAGATGAGTAACAGGGTTTCAGAACCTCTCAGGTTAATATGTATAAGTACTTCAGCAAAATTAAAGTTTTGTATCAACAAAAAATAGGCGGCCTAACTGTCACTTGTTTTTTTGTTTCAATGCACTTCATCTTAACAGTAACACACAGCATGAACCACACATTTACATTTTACAGCCTCAAGCTATTATAACTTTTTTTATTTGATTTTATTTTATGACATTTCCATTTTCTGCCATAACTAATATACCCTCACTATTTATAAGAGGACTATTTGTCAGTGCTAGATGTGTTGTGCACATAACTTTAGGCTTGGCAAAGGGAGTCTCACCAGGGGTATGTGAAAGGAGCCCAGAGTTCTGAGCACAGCCATAGACAGCCCAGAGGCGGCATCTCCTATGATGACGGGGGACACCGCTCTATGTACAGAGGCACAGTCCCAGCCAGGACCGCTAGCTGCACCCCCGGAGCCTGCCACGCCATCTGGCTGCCCGTTCACCAGCAGCAGAGAGTTTCTCAAGGACCCGCACGTTTGGTCACAGGTGTCCCGAATGTGGAACCCCAGTGTCAACCTTGGGAGCAGGTCCCTTTGTCGGTTGACCTCGTTCACGGCGAAAATCATGGTGCGCATCCAGCGGAGGGTCCTGGCACTGAAACTTCAGGGAAGAGGATGTCAAGTGGCTTTGCAGCACGCCAGAAAGACAGACAGACAGAGAACATGTTGTCATTACACCTCACTTACTACTCAGATTGAGTCTGTTGCGGGCTCCATTGAAATGATGGCAAAGAGGACACAGAACAACGGTGTAGAGGGAACAAGCCCCCGATAACCACATCTCCCTCCTGATAGAAGCTGTTTGTGTCCTTCTCCCCCAGGAAAGTGCACACATCCTGGGGTGTGGCATAGCAAACCCAGTCAGCCCCCAGAAGAAGACCTAGCACAAGGAGTTTGGCAGACAGGTGTGCCATGGCAGGCAGAGGCTGACAGTATGGTGAGAGATCAGTAAGGGCTTCTAGCCCTGTTATCAATTGTCCGATGGTGGGGCTGGAGCCTTGGGTCATAAATAAGCCTCCGTAAACCAGGTGGTGATGACATCACCACAGACAAGGTCCTATTTCCCTTTTTTATTGCAGGGTGTTACTGCAGTTCAACTCTGACCCCTTCTGGTGGAATTTTTTCAACAACCTATAATATTGTATACTAAACTCATTGAGTTTTACATGAGGAGTTTGAATTACTCCTTCAAAACCATGTTCATAGAAAGATAAGGACTGTGTGATAAAGCTATCAGTGAACATGTGAGTACTAGTGCTTGAGATACAGCAGTTCCCCCAAATAGCAATGTACTGTATTTAAATGTGTTTGTGTAGTGTGTTTGTGTAGCTGATTGTCCCTGACTTGGAGAATAAGACAACTGAAGTTTGATGTAAAAGAAATGTCGCCAATTACTGTTCTTAAGATAATACATTTTAATGGGTTTATTATGTTTTTTGTATTGTTTGTAAAGGCTGTTGGGTGAGCTTTTTTGTTTTAGTTTTGGAAATAGTGTGAAACTGTGCCATACACACTCACACAACATTTGCTGTGCTAGAGGTTATTTGTGTTGGAAACCTTTTTGGTGCTATACGGTTTAATGAATTACCATGCTCAAAGGATGATATGGGTTAAAATTATTCCCTGAACATCACCGCAGAAACAACAAATTAGGAGATTAGGAGTGCCTCATGCTGTGCCATATACATTTATCCAGTACGGTAAAGAAAAATGTTTTAGCAAGCGATTAATTAGGACAGAGTTTTGTGAACTGCCAAGAGTAATTGAAAAGCTCAAATGATCTTAGAGTCTTTATCGTTTCACATTGAACCAACACTAATAACAAAAGACCTGTCACGTTGAAGGATGATGCAGGACACAGGTGCAGGGAGAACGGAGAACATAAAGAAGCCAAAACATGACGAAACCGAAACTAAATGTCATGAACCTGAACCAATACAAAGATCGGCAGGATACAGTGAGGAAGCAGGAACTTAGATAGGGTCCGTGATCAGGGAAAACAGGTGGGGGCAATAATCAAACAAAACAGGTGTCCATGATGAAGTGAGGGAGAAAGGGCGTTGGATTCACTGGCACGGCTAACCTGCCGTGCTGGAACGTGACAGAACCCTTGGAACCATCCTCTTTAAGTTTCTGCATAGTGAACATTTTACAAAATGCCGGTCCTACCACCCAGCTTTGCAAAGACATGCATATTAATCTTTGGAGGGGGAGGGGGATGATCACATGAACCAAGACTGACGAGTATATAACAGGACACCCTGAAACAACTGTCTACACTGGTCCAGTCACTGTCTGAAGGACATCTGACTTAGACAACCACCATTAGAAGCAGAACCAGTCTGAGGATGTCTTTTCTTCAATGGTGGTCCCTGTTCTACCTGGTGTCTGTTTTCCCTCTGACAGAACCCACCTATACACAGCCGGCCTGCTCTGCACAGGGGCCCTTTGAGCTGCCTGCATTCTCATCCCAGGGGGACTTCATACTGGGGGGTATATTTCCCCTTCACTACCGGGTGGAGCTGCCGGGCACAGACTTCAAAGATCAGCCGCTGGCAGTACAGTGTCGTGGGTGAGCTTGGCTTAAACTGAAATTGTTACAATTTATCTATTGCACAAAAATGTTTGAGAATAGATTAAAAAAGTGTTCTGACTGTCACCATTTTCAGTGCCTTTTACCCATTCTGCATTTTTTCCTGCTAGATCTTTTTTTATCACTCTTTTCCTGATTATCATTAAAGGCTTACCCTGTGTCCTGTGGTTGGATAGTCACCACATAAATTTTTGATCAAATATTACTCTTTAGCTGTATTGTTCAGTGTACGGCGACCACCAGTTAAAGTGGATTGAGGATATTCTTTCTCCCTCTCCGTACTTAGATTTGACCCGAGGGCTTTCCGCTGGGCTCTGGCAATGAGGCTGGCGGTGAAGGAGATCAACCGGAGTGAAAAGCTACTGCCCAACCACACGCTGGGCTACAAAATGTTTGACTCTTGTGCTACACCCATCACGGCTCAGAGAGCAGTTTTGGCCGTGCTGAATGGGCAGGGGGAAGAGCAGAGCCCTATGTGTTCTAGCGGCAGCCCGTTGCTAGCCATGGTAGGAGAATCTGGCTCCTCACAGTCCATCGTTGTGTCCAGAACTCTGCAGCCATTTAGTATACCAATGGTGAGTGACGGTTTGAGAATGTTTTTACAGGGTGCTGATAGATAATATGTTGATTATTATTATTTTGGTAAAAATGAAATCGAACGGTAAAAATTGTTATCCAATGATGAAATATGGGGGAACTCGAGTGATAGAAAATCATGCCATTAATGCAGTTGCAGATGATCTCATAGTGCAGAAATGTGTCCCATAAAAACATCAAATTTCCCATAAAAACTTCAAACAGCCTTTTGAAAAGTATAAGAATCCATCAAGATACAAGATGGTCAGGAGAGATGCAATCAACAGGAATAAATTAGTTGATGGCAAGAATGGGTCTGAGAATTGAATCATTTAGGCAAAATGATACATGATACAAGGCATATACTATTTTATATTACTAGATAGGGAGAAGAAGAGAGAGGGTCTCTCCACAGCAGGCAGGAAACAAAAAAAAATTAAATACAATTAAATCTAAGATCCTTATAAGCATTAGATTTGTTTAGTTAGTGACCAATAGCATAAAAGTTACCTTCCAATCAGATATCAAACCCATGAGATGTAAAGAAAGCAACACCTCTGACAGAGGTAACAGTACTAAGACAATCAGAAAATAATCACTAAATACAGGTGATAAACCATGAGCGGCCCTACACAGTGCCGAGTATTCGAATCGGGATGTATATTTTTAATATTTTTTCAGTAAATTAATGAATACATTATTTTTGTTTTCAAACTGCATACAAGGCATGGAAGGTAAATTACAAACCTTCAAATACAGGTAATTTATTAAGAAGGGTGTGCTGGCATGAAATAGAAATGTTTTGGTTTTTTGCATATCCCTACTTGCCCTGAGACACACTTGGATAGTCAAGCTAAAGGATCCTAGATTGTTAATGGCAACTCATGTAGGAAATAAGGAAACATTTCAGAATTGTAAATTTTTCACCCTTTCGGATCTGGGATTTGATCTAGCAACCTTTCGCTCACTGGTCCAATGCTCTTTACACTAAGCTGATTTTGATTTAAATAGCTAACCAGTTAATTAAAGGAACAGGTTGTCTGCTACTCTGTGCACGATGAAAAGTGCCCTTGTCAACCGTTGTCAAATTTAACATTGTTCAACATTGGAATTCAGTAAATAAATACTATACGTATGATGTTTTTATGATGAGTGTATTTCAGATAATCCCTTGCATGATACCTGATTTTGTTTATATCCATATATTATATGATTTGTATTAATGGCAGACATGTGATTCATGAATGGGTCCACATGTCACATTCATGTTATTTAACAGATGCTTCTGTCCAAAACTGAGTGCATACATTTACTTTTTCCACATACTGGCTCCCTGTAAGAATCATACCCACAAACTATGCTCTACTACCTGAGCTATCCAATCCGAAGAGTGCAGGTATTGATCTCAGTCTGTGCTGTTAAAAAAGAGCAGTAGCAAAGCTGCATCTGGCTCAAAAAAGAGGAACAAGCCTTGTCCTCAACTGCACACGCAGAACAAACATTAACAAACACTGAATTATAGTGTTTGCTGAAAACTGAGGAGACATTGACTACATCTCTTGTGGTCTGGAAAATGTACAAATAATATTTGTTGTGTGTTTTGTTGCATATTGACAAAATATATTTGTATTTATTTCATGTGATATCACTCTATTTTCTCCAGCCCTCTACAAAACTGTCCACTTTTGACTGGAACTTGTATTCAACGGATGACTCTGATTTTAATCTTTAATTTAAATGGGGACCCTTGTAAAAAATAAACAGATGATTAATGGCATTTTTAAGTTATTTTTTGCTTGTGAATCAACACTCGGTAACACTGGCCTATTTGCGGTACATTTTGAAATAATGTCTAAACACATCTTTCTTAAGTTAATATACATTTTCATTTCTTGATTTAGATCAGCTATTTCTCCACCTGCTCATGCCTCAGCAACAGAAAAGAATACCCAACTTTTTTCCGGGTCGTTCCGAATGATAACCATCAGGTTAAAGCCATTGCAAGCCTCTTGCGGCGTTTCGGTTGGAAGTGGGTTGGTGTGGTCCGGGAAGACCACGACTATGGCCAATTTGCACTACAGGGACTGAAAAGGGAGATCCAGAACACAAATGTGTGTCTGGCTTATGATGAGATGATCCCGAAAGACTATAGGAGAGAGAGGGTTCTGCAGATTCTTGAGGTGATGAAGGTTTCCACAGCCCGGGTAGTTGTGGTCTTCTCTGGAGAAGGAGAGTTCTATCCCTTCCTCAAGGAGTTTGTCATGCAGAACATCACAGGTATCCAGTGGGTGGCCAGCGAGGCCTGGGTCACTGCAAACTTGCTGGCAGAAACATATCCATTCCTAGACGGAACTGTTGGCTTCGCCATCCGCGCTGGGAAACTCCCGGGACTCAGGGACTACCTTCTGACGGTGAACCCTGACAGGTACCCCTCCAACCCCATGGTGCAGGAGCTGTGGGAGGCTCTGTACGGCTGCTCTCCCTCGCCATCTCTGTCCCCCTCTAGGCCCCTGCTGCCCCCCTGCTCAGGACAGGAGGCTATCCTTGATAAACATTCAGCCTACATGAATACCTCCAGCCCCAGAGTGACCTATAATGTTTACAAGGCTGTGTATGCAATCGGCCACTCCATGCACAACCTCCTCTACTGTCAGCCTGGGACAGGGCCCTTCCTCAACCACTCCTGTGCTAATAGCAACAATGTATATCCCTGGCAGGTATGTGCCAATTCAGCATGTAAAAAAGTATATTGTTATATACTGTATACTGTAAAATCTTCAACAAACAAGTTTCACCTACAATATGTTAGATGACATCTTAGACACATCTGGCCCGAATTTGACCAAACGTAGGTGAATGATGCATCTTGCCGTAGAGATCCAGCATTAACAAAATTCATCTGATTGGACGCAAAATATAAACATTACAAGGTCATACCCCTTATCCCTTTTAAATTAAATTGAGGTACTTCGGTTCACTTTCCTCACAAAAAACAAATTTGCCACATTATGCCATTTCCATGTTGATGGAATTTCTCTCATATACAATTTGGTGAAAAACACTGATCTGGCCCTGAATGACTAATCAGATAAGCATTTAACAGCATACAAATCATTTATGTATGTCACATGCAATCTCTTGATAGTTACTTGATTTTGATGAAACTTTGGTACAATTAATATTGTGCTACACAATTATGTATGGCATTTAGCAGACACTGATATCCAGATTGACCTACAGTAGTAAGTGTATACACTTTCATGCTGAATCCCCATGGGAATAAAACTCACTACCCTGGCATTACAAGTAACATGCTCTTACCGAGCTACACAGACCCATTACCAAGATTTACCAAATTACAGTGAATGGCCAGAACATCTGAAACAAAAGTGCCACCACTGACGAATTAACTATGATAGGTGTGGTCTGACAAATAAATGCATTTAAATTGGTTAGGAATGTTCATATTGCAAAAGCCTTTGGTGCACGTTATAAACACTAAACGTATGCGAGGACATTAACACGTCTGCTACAACAGGCACACGTGTTTATTTCTTCATCTGTTTGACATGGGTGACTGTGTCTTGTCATAAACATCCGGCATTTACACATTAGGGATAACATGTTATCTGTTGCCTTGTTTAAATTACATGGATGTAAGGATAATAATTATTAACGACAATTTTCTTCTAGTAATCTTTCTGTGTGGCTGTTTTTCATAGCTCCAGTACCATCTCCACAATGTGTCCTTCACTGTATCTGGAGAGGAGGTGAACTTTGATCAGAACGGGGACACTACCCCGTCCTATGACCTCATCAACTGGCAAAGGGGGGAAGACGGAATTCCCCGCTTTGTCACAGTAGGGATGTATGATGGAACAAAGGATTCTGGGAAGGAACTGGTGATCCAGGAAGAGAAGATAATGTGGGAGGGGCATCAGAGCAAGGCAAGCTGCTCACACTGTGTATTTACCTACATCAGCAGCCAACTCTTGGCCTTCTGTAGAGACCTGGATATAAGTGCATCTGCATGGTAAATGTAGAAGACCAAAGAATGTAGAAGACATACGGTTTTGGATGTGGTTTGTTGAATGCCTTTTCATGCTTACATTGTTTTAGTTTACATTACAAGTAATTTAATTCATGAGTTCCAAGGCTTGTTTTCTCTTTCTTAAGCTCTAGACCTCACCACAGAACTCTTGTCTATAAAGCCAATGTTAAGAATGAAACCCCCTGGACACTACTACTTTGGATATGATTCAAATACATTGTAGTGGACATATCAAATAAAATGATAAATCAAATGAGCACAGAGTTCTGCACCTGGTGTGGCACCCAAAATATATCCCAGAAACCCCTTCTCTTTGTAGCAAGAGAAATTGCATCTCTGGGTATCCACGTTTAGTCATCCAATTACGGACCCATATTTCCAATTATTGAGTGCCCTCCAGTGGCTAGAAAAACATAATTGTTGTGGTAACAGGGAAATGCAATAGATCTACCTATAGATAAGTATCTGAATATTGGTCTCTGTGGTGCTTAGGTGGTCTCCGTGTGCAGTGCCAGTTGTCCTCCAGGATTCAGGAAGGCTGTCCGTCGAGGGGAGCCTCTGTGCTGCTTTGACTGTTTACCATGTGACAGTGGCAAGATTAGTAATCAGACAGGTGAGGAAACAATCACCTCTGAAATTATTGCCAACTCTCTTTGATAACTATCAAAAAGGATATTTATTTAATAAATAATACAGCAAAAAAAGAGCATTGGTCCCAATACAATTCGTATTACCGATAACCAATGTTCAATAAAAACAGTGGTGCCCAAAATGTTGATTCTTAGCTTTTCAGGAAAAACATATTACTTGATAAACAAAATGCCTTCCTTTTAGCAATGCATTAGTATAAAATATGTACCTTTTAAATCGAAGCATACACTATAGCCCCCTTTCTATTATTTCTTAATACATGTTAGTTAATTTCTCTCTATGGAAGTGATATTTCTGGAGATTGGAAGATTGTATAGTTTCTCTACCGTAGATACAATTGACTCCGTTATGCACATCTTGACCAAGGCTCAGTTCCTAAACCCATTGCTCTCTTTGTGTTTCTGTAGATTCTATAGACTGTGAAGTATGTCCTGAAGACTTCTGGTCCAACACTGATGGAACATTGTGCATCCTTAAAGTGGTGGAGTTCCTTTCCCATGATGCAATGGGGATAGCCCTGATGGTGATAGCTGTAGTTGGTGCTTGCCTGACGGCCTCTGTCCTGACGGTCTTTCTCCATCACAGGACCACTCCCATTGTCCGTATCAACAACTCTGAGCTGAGTTTCTTCATCCTGCTCTCCCTGACTCTGTGCTTCCTGTGTGCTCTTGTCTTCATTGGTGAGCCCACCTCCTGGTCCTGCATGCTTCGCCACACTGCCTTCAGCATCACCTTCTCCCTCTGCATATCCTGCATTCTAGGCAAGACTTTGGTGGTCCTGGCTGCCTTCACTGCCACCAGGCCTGGAGACAACATCATGAAGTGGCTGGGGCCAAAACAGCAGAGGGTTATCATATTCTGCTGCACCATGGTTCAGGTGCTGATCTGTGCTGCTTGGCTCATTGCTGCCCCACCCTTCCCCATCAAGAACACACAGGCCTATCGTTCCAAGATCATTCTGGAGTGCAGTGTGGGATCACAACTTGCATTCTGGTGTGTTCTGGGATACATCAGCGTCCTGGCCTGCCTTTGCTTTGTCTTGGCCTTTTTGGCCCGAAAACTGCCGGGAAACTTCAACGAGGCCAAGTACATCACCTTCAGCATGCTCATATTCTGCTCAGTCTGGATCTCATTCATCCCAGCCTATGTCAGCTCTCCTGGGAAGTACATGGTAGCTGTGGAGATCTTTGCTATTTTGGCCTCCAGCTTTGGCCTGCTGTTTTGTCTGTTTGCTCCAAAGTGTTACATCATTCTGCTGAAGCCTGAGAAGAACACTAAACATCATCTTATGGGAAATAATTTCAAATGTATAGATTAACATACATTTTTAAAGTTTTTGCTGACTTACCTTCTGTCGAGCTGAAATAAAATATTTTTTCTGGTGTTTAGTGCCTTTCTGTGGAATGTGTCAAACAAGTAATTAACCAATTGTTAGGTTGAATGATCCCATTTTCATAATAAAGATATTGCTTAACCAAATTACCTCATATGTTGCTGAAACAGAGCGGTACACTTAGTCATGCTGTAGTCATGCATTAAATAAATAAGCAACAACTGCGCCCTAGTTCTTGCCTTGATTACAAGCAACCCCAGTAGAGTATGTCAATCAAACCCTTTTGTGAGGTTGATTCCAAATGGAGGTCCAATCCTGAGCCAGTCTTGTCACTAATGACATGCAGAGATGAGTGATGGGCCATATATAACAGCTCTCCTGCCCTCTGTGTGAGGAGTGTGAGTAGTAAGGATGACTCTGTTGTTCTTGTGGCTCCTATCTCCCTCTGTCTCCAGCCTCACACTTACCCCCTCCCAGATCCCAGACTCAGCCTCACAATGTGTTCTGCAGAATGACTTTGAGCATGCGTTCGTGGCTGATGGAGATTATATAATTGGGGGTATCTTTCCCTTGCACTACAACCAGGAGATGCCGGACATCAACTATACGTACAGACCAGCAGCTGTCAAGTGCAATGGGTGAGTTTTCAGCGGAAATAGCACATGAAATATATTAAATATTTTCTTGTTTGTTCTTTTTGTTCTCCATTCTTTGTCTCTCCTACCTTCTTTGAGCCTCTCTCTCCATCCATTCCCATTCTCCTGTCAGCCTTTCACTCAATCCAACATCTCTGTTTTGCTTGTATCATTCTTTTTCTCTGCGTTTTCAGTTTTGACCCGAGGGCTTTCCGCTGGGCTCTTGCCATGAGGCTGGCGGTGGAGGTGATCAATCAGAGTGGGAAGCTGCTGCCCAACCACACACTGGGTTACAAGATCTTTGACTCATGTGCCTATCCTCTAACGGGGCAGAGGGCTGCTCTATCCGTGCTAAATGGACCGTTCCAGGCTCATGCGCCAATGTGTTCCAGTGCCTCTCCTCTCTTGGCTATCATTGGTGAATCCGGTTCTGCTCAGTCAATTGTTGTGTCCAAAAGTCTGCAGCCCTTTACAATACCGATGGTAGGATTCAACTTCAAGTTCAAGGACATATGATACTGTATAACCTTTTTGATTCTCTGTACTACTGTGGATATGAGTGTACGTGTGTTTTTGAGTGCAAACCAACAAGAAGTTTATCCCCAGATCAGCTATTTCTCATCGTGTGCGTGCCTCAGTGACAGGACGAAGTACCCCAACTTCTTCAGAGTGATTCCAAATGACGACTACCAGGTGAACATATAAAAATGAGGCAAGGATCTCATACCTCTCAAGATTCAACAGAAAGTATATATGAGTAACCCTAATGGCACCTGCTGTTGAAGGGCAGTGAAGCACATCGGAAACACTCCTGTATTCATATCCTGGTCCCACATCCTGGTTACAGCATAGTTAATCTCTCATTCCAGGTGAAGGCTATGGCCCAGCTGCTGGTGCGATATGGCTGGCGCTGGGTCGGAGTTGTGCGTGGGGACCATGCGTATGGCCTTTTCGCCCTCCAGGGCCTGCTGAGGGAGCTGAAGGGGACAGGCGTGTGTGTGGCATACCAGGAGATGATCCCCCTGCTCTACAACCAGCAAAAAGCTCTTGAGATCATAGAGGTTTGAAATGAAGCAGGGAGAGGTAGTGTTTTGCCACGATGTCTCTTCCATGTACAAAATAACCTTCTACAAGTGAGAGATTATACATGCCTTGTTTTTCCCCAGCCTCTCTATCTACCTATGCATCTCCCATTTAAACTCCTCCGTCGGTCTTTCATCAGTCACCCTCCATTCACTTCTCAACTATTTTTCTTTCTCTCCTGTCTGCCTCTCTCTCCTGTCTGCCTGTCTCTCCTATCTGCCTCTCTCTCCTGTCTGCCTCTCTCTCCTGTCTGCCTCTCTCTCCTGTCTGTCTCTCTCTTTCCTCACTAGGTGATGCGTAGCTCCACAGCCAGGGTGGTGGTGGTGTTCTCTGCTGAGGGGGAGATGACACCGTTCCTGAAGGACTACATGGAGCAGAACGTGACAGGGATCCAGTGGGTGGCCAGCGAGGCATGGGTCACTGCCTCCGTATTCACCTCCAGCAAATACTACACTTACCTCGGAGGCACAATCGGCTTTGGGATCAGGAAGGGCCAAATCCCGGGTCTCAGGGACTACCTGCAGATGGTTAACCCTGTGAGGTACCCCACAAACCCCATGGTGCAGGAGCTGTGGGAGGCTCTGTACGGCTGCTCTCCCTCGCCATCTCTGTCCCCCTCTAGGCCCCTGCTGCCCCCCTGCTCAGGACAGGAGGCTATCCTTGATCAACATTCAGCCTACATGAATACCTCCAGCCCCAGAGTGACCTATAATGTTTACAAGGCTGCGTATGCAATCGCCCACTCCATGCACAACCTCCTCTACTGTCAGCCTGGGACAGGGCCCTTCCTCAACCACTCCTGTGCTAACAGCAACAATGTATATCCCTGGCAGGTACAGGTTTTGTCACAATCTCCAGTCTGTCAAATGAATAATGTGCTGATGCTGATACTATCTAAGTGTTTGAGAATTGATACTTTTAAAGTAGGACTTGTGTATATACTATAAACCAAAGGTTTTGTGCTATACAGCATCTATCATTTACAGACTTGAACTTTTCAAAAAATCCTTGGACACTGGTTGCAGAATTCTGGATTGACTGCTTATTTTCTCCTGTTTCCAGGAATCTTCAGAATCGGAATTTCTAGAAATCATGCAAATTGTTTGACACAATAAACAACTAATGCAAATGTGACAATAGCCTCAAATCAAAACTGAATATGTTTACCCTTATGAGGTTATCATATTTGTATATGATGAGATTTTAAAATTTGGCAAATTGGTGTATTAATTTGCATACAAACAGTGGAAGAAGTGATCTGGTGGCTGCTTAAGAGTTGAACTTTACCTTAACTGCAACATGATGAAAAAAAGGCAGAAGCTGTGAAAATATTGTCAAATGTCTGAGGTCTTTTTGAATTTAGATTCAGAGGATTGTATCTTCACTTTTTAAAGACAAAGTGTCAACAATACAGCAGCATTTTAACAAGGGCAAATTTATCTTTGTGTAGCTGATTTATCAATCAATTAAATGACATGCAAAATCAAAGATTTAGAAACAAAAAATATGATAATGATAAGAATGTAACTTTTCCCTTGCTGCGCAGTAAAACTGACAATCACACTCTCCCACTTAAAACTGGTTATTAACATTACAACATATGTTTAACTGAAAACCAATGAGTGTTCATTTCACTCTTGAAGACTTACAATGAGTGAACTCCTGATTCAACATTAGATCAATTACACTGAAAAATCAATACTAGGTAAGAAACACTTGTCAATATGCTGTGTATGGTAATTCTAATTATAGGGAATCATGCCAGTCTTACAAGAAGATCATATCTCTTTCTATAATTTCCTTTTAATTCATTTAAAAGCTGCAGCATTATCTACAAGAAGTGGACTTTTCTATCGCTGGAGAGACGATAAAGTTTGACTGGAAAGGGGATTCCATCCCGTACTATGACATCATCAACTGGAAGAAGGGCTCTGGTGGCAACATCGAGTTTATTACTGTGGGTGTGTTCGATGGAACAAAAGATCCTGGGAAGGAGCTGGTGATCCAGGAGGAGAAGATAGTGTGGGCAGGGCATCAGAGCAAGGCAAGCTGCTCACACTCTGTATTTACCTACATCAGATGCCAACTGTTGAAGTTATGTAGGTTAAGGTGGAGGTAAGTAGGGAAGAAAGGGATAGGTCTGGATTTCATTAAATACAGTGTCTCTCAAAAGTATTCACCCACCCTCAAAATGTATTTAATTAGGTGTTTTTGCCAATGATGAACACAAAAAAGTAAAAAATAAAATCTGTAACTTAAATTAATTTAATTAATTGCACAGATGAAACAGAAAATAATTGGTTACTTAAGTAAGATTGAACACAATTAATTATTCTCTGTTTTGTATTTGTAATTAATTCAGAACAGTTTGCAGACTGTTAAGTCCTGGCATGGCAGGCCTGCCGTGTCAACGTGTAGGATGCAGGAGTAATGGGCAGGAGTAAAGACCTGAGCAACTTTGACAAGAACCAATTGTTATGGCGAGATAACTGGGTCAGAGCATCTCTGAAACGGCAAGGCTTGTGGGGTGCTCCCGGTTGGTAGCGGTGAGTGCCTAGCGACAGTGGTTCAAGGATGGACAAACCACAGAGCTGCAACAGGGCGTTGGGCGCCCAAGGCTCATTGATGTGTGAGGGCAACAAAGGCTATCCCGACAGGTCCGAACTGACCGAAGGTCAACTGTGGAGCAGTGTCACCTTGTCCGATGAGTCCCCATTTCTTTTAAGTCATGTGGATGGTCATGTACGTGTGCGCCATTTACCTGGGGAAGTTACGGCACCAGGATACACTGTAGAAAGACAGCAAGCCAGTGGAGAGAGTATGATGCTCTGGGCAATGTTCTGCTGGGAAACCCTGGGTCTGGGCATTAATGTGGACATCAATTTGACATGTGCCACCTACCTAAACATTGTTCCAGACCAGGTACACCCCTTCATGGCAATGGTATTCCCTGATGGCAGTGGCCTTTTTCAGACACTGCATATATTGTTCAGGGATGGTTTGAGGAACATGATGAAGATTTCAAGGTGTTGCCCTGGCCTCCAAAATTCCCCAGATCTCAATACGATTGAGCATCTTTGGGAAGTGCTGGACCAACAAGTCTGATGCACGATGGCTCCACCTCACAACTTACAGGACTTGAAGGATCTGCTGCTAATGTCTTGGTGCCAGATACCACAGGACACCTTCAGGGGTCTTGTAGAGTCCATGCCTCGGTGGGTTTGCACTGTTTTGGCAGCACCCACTGGACCAACAGCATATTTGGCAGGTGGTCATAATGTTTTGGCTCATCAGTGTATACAAATACAATCACGCCTGATAAGGCCCTACGTGTGTGTAGCAACGGAGCCCAAACTCCCGTGCTATAAAATACCCAGCTACACCTGTATTCACTGATTTATTGCACTTCACATACTTCTGTGTTTGGCAAATGTCACATCTGTTTTACTAGCTTTTTGATAGTGGAACATGGAAAATGTTTTCATATCTTTCTTGGCAAAATATGCTCTCCACTACTCTGCAATTTAACTGTCCATCTTGGGTTACATTCCCTTGAGCGTTGTTGTTTGTAGTTTGTCACTGCAAGGTTATGTTTCACAGTCCGTGGCTATCTGGAGACTGGGCTCTTTGCAATTCTCTACTCTGTGTGGTTGTGTTCTCTACTTTGTCATCACCCATGCAGGTTCTAGTGTGCGTAGAATGATTCACTCGTGGTGTGTCTGGTGTGTTTGGCTAAGAATGTGCTTCTGCTTTTCTGGGACATCTCAGTTTGTGCGATTCCTATAGCCAGCTACACCCGAACTCTCATGTTGGTGGGTTCTTCTTTGGCATTTGTTGACTGTCATGGGCTCCTCTGGTGGGTTTGGTTTGTCTGCTCCATCTGCTTCTGTGACTAAAGGCAGGGGATGGAGTCTTGGCCGGGCTTGCGCTAGTTACCGGTGCAGGTTTCTCTTGTTGGACAGGGTTTTGGTGGCTGCCTCTGAGCCCTGTGCCGTTTCTGTGGCTGGCTTTCCTTTACACATTTCCACATTTGAATCTTGTTCACCCACGCTGGGCAGAGTCCGCTTGAAGAGTCTGACCCACTTCCTGTGGATCCCCGCTGGCCCACGGATTAGTGGTTCATGAGTGTGTCCGTCTGTTCAACGGTCCTCACTGGCGTCCGCCGATCATGTGCCTATGTTTAAATTCTGCAGCCACTGAACTGAACAAAGAATTGGACCTCCCTTTCTGTCCATTGACAAGCAGCGTCTGTGTCATGGGGTGGACTATTGTTCAGGGATTGTGAGGGTTTCTATTTGATTTATTTGCATGTTGTATATTTTTGCAGTGTATTATGATTATTGTGTGTTGTGTTATTACATTCGCCGCCAGTGACTTGCCACCCAATTGGTGGCTTATTGGCCGATGGACAAGGACCTATGGGAACAGGCCAGGGGTGGGACTCATGGTTTTTAATCGGAAGCAGAAAGAGAAGAGAAAAAGAACAGAACATGGGAGAGGAGAGAACGGGGGAGAGACAAACAACGAGACGGAGCAATCGACTGGCGCAGAGAGGACGGTTCCTGGCAGAGGCAGTTGACGTGGATCCCCAGAGAGCCGCAGCATCAGCGAGTACGAGGCGAACTTCTCCACGCACTGGGCCTGTAGCAGTATTTAGTCTACGGCCCGGGCAGATCGTGAGCACGGGCCATATGTTGTGTGTTGGGGAAGGAGCGTACTCGGGATTGCAGTGCTAGCTGCTGGGTTTGGATCCATACTTGTTCTCTTGTTTTTAAGTGTGTGGCTGGGCAGCGCGGTTTGCATTGTGACTTTGTACTGGTCCGTTTTTCTTGTGCCTAGGTGGAAGGCTAGAGAGTTGCTGGCCCAGGCTCCGGAACCCAGGTACCCCCACATCAACTTACCTCTGGCTGAGATCCGATGGACGATTTTAGTTTCCTTTTAATTCATTGATTTTTGTTAATAAAACTTGTTCTTTTGTATAGTATTTTGGATCGCTGTTCACATGCTCCCTCCCAAATAATAAAGAACCTTAATATTTAACTACCTTGAGTTCCTAGGGCTCTTAGTCTTAGCTAGGTGGCGTTGTCCGGCAACATTCAAAATATACCTCGGCCACTGACAAGCTAACATCTGCACAGTTGTGTGTCTGCACTGTCTGGACCGGAATGGGTGTTTCCCATCCTGTGGCTTTTTATTGTCTTGCACTTGTACTGGCTTGTACTGGCAATGTCTCTTTCCCTGGTTCATGGTGGGTAAGTCTATAGCGGTGGCGGGTGTCAGGTGCCACCTCCCGGGCTGTGTGTGTGCTCTCCACTGGGGAGGTAGCGGTCCCAGGGTATTCTTGGTAGGTTTGTCAATGGCTGAAATTTGCATCCGCTCATGTGTTTTTTTCCCTGACCCTGGCTTGCGCTATTGGTGCTTTTGGCTTCAGTGATGGATGGCCTGGCAGCCTCTGCCCCTCACGTCGGTATTCTGCCTGTATGGCATAGCGGCACTGTGTTTTGCCCCCATTGTTGCACCCATTGTCCCCACTGTTTGTCCCCATGACTACAACCTTTGTTCCCTGAGGGAGGTAATGAGATGCCACACCTTTGGGGCCCACGCCGTCCGAGTCGCTGTGAAAAGCGGTTCTGATATCAGTGAATACAGGTGTAGCTGGGTAATTTACAGCACCGGAGGTGGGCTCCCATTGCTACACACTGTAGGGCCTTATCAGGCATAATTGTATTTGTAGTCACAGACTTGCTTGACGTATGCATGTACCCATTGTGGCACCTCATTCCTTCCCTCAGGGAACAAAGTTTATAGACATATTCAATGGTTTTTGCCGACCCGGCAAAAGAAGAGCGAATGTCTCTTACTGAGTGAGTGAGTGACTGACTGACTGAGTGATTGACTGACTACCCCTTGTTAAATAGCGTAGTGGTTAGAGAAGCGGACTTG
Source organism: Esox masquinongy (assembly GCA_016801175.1). Classification (NCBI taxonomy): domain Eukaryota; kingdom Metazoa; phylum Chordata; class Actinopteri; order Esociformes; family Esocidae; genus Esox; species Esox masquinongy. Next base: position 16,582 of record JACXGI010001427.1, on the reverse strand, counting down.
TGAACTATAGGTCCCGAGTTTGTATCTCCTCGCAGGCGAAGTGAAGTACGCATTATATATTTTTCCGTATTGACGAAAACTTTGCTGGCTGAAACTGTATACGGTTATATTGCGACTGTTTCTGGCATGGAATAGTTCATCTTCAGTCTCGCTAGCAATTGCTCAATTCTTATGATTATTCCTAGGAAGTTAGTAGATACTAGTAAGCCTATTACTGGCTAATAAGCTGTTAAAACGGCCAGTGGCAAAAGCAATACAGCAGATGCTATTTGTGGTGGAGGTAAACTTAATAAGAAACATTAGTCAGTTTAACACAATCCTCAATGGAGTCTAGCGACTGCTGAAACGTGTAATGCCGTGGCATAGTGGTTAAAGACAGTGCCTCTCAAGTTCGAATCTATTGAGAGCAACGACATTTATTAATTATTTCTGGTAGATTCCACGATTCTCCGTCTTTTCACTTGATGAAAAAGTTAGTTATTGTCGCCTTTATTGATAGTTATTGTATAAATGTCATTCACGAATGAAAGAAAAAAGTATGTTGTTTTGCCATGAAAGAAAAAAATACATTCTTATGCCATAAAATGAAATAGCTTTGGCAGACTCGCTAGCAATCGCTCAATTCTTTTGACTATTCCAGTAAGTTAGCAGATACCGGTAAAACTTATTACTGGCTAATACGCTGTTAAAACAGCCAGTGGCAAATGCAATACATAGCCGCTATTTGTCGCTATTAACTTAGTAAGAAACGTTAGTCAGTTTAACTGTATCAATGTCATTCACGAATGGCCAATTAACTATTAAAACAGCCAGTGGTAAAAGAGTATTTGTTCAGGATAGCGACAAGAGGCTATACTGACACCCAGCAAATGTACGGCTCCGCGGTGTAGTGGTTATTGACACAGCCTTACACCTGGGTGACCTAGGTTAGAATCTCGTGGTGGCAACATTTTCTATTGCGGGCTGGCTGAACTAGGCTTGCCTGGTTTCTTGTTGTTACTTCTTAGTTCTTCTATAAAAAGTCCACTGTTCTCCCTGCGCCTGTATCCTGCCTACATCGTTACACAGAATTTATTTTTTATTTTGAAATTATGCACTACACTTTGATTTCATGTTCTAACAATAAAATGTGGATAAGTCCAAGGGGGGTAAATACTTTTGATTCCATTGGGAGATTCATGCAATATCTCCTCAATACAACATTCTATGTTGAATTAATAAAACTGGTTAATTGTTACACTCACAGACCAATATATTGAGCATTGTCTTTGTGGTGCTCAGGTGGTGGTCTCCGTGTGCAGTGCCAGCTGTCCTCCAGGATTCAGGAAGGCTGTCCGTCATGGGGAGCCTCTGTGCTGCTTTGACTGTGTACCATGTGACGGTGGCAAGATTAGTAATCAGACAGGTGAGGACTGATACAGTCACGTCCATGTGTGGGCCATCACACATGCTAACATTTTCAACATTAATACAAATTATTTTTACCAACATACAAAAGTGCCGAAGTATATTTAAATTTTGCTATGTTGACTTTATAATCCAGTTGATAACACTATGTACATTTTAACATTAGCATAGATGTCATTGATATGTGGAAGCATGGCCCCAGTGATACCAGGCAGCAAGTAAGGATTTCCATGATTTTCCAGCGATAGTATTTGGAGAGAAACCAGGGTTTCAAATGCGTTCAGTTGCCATATGGAATAGACTTGTTGTTAGGTCCCATTTGAGAAAATTGGTGGTTTTGATGATCAGTGGCAAGTCCTCAGCAAACTAAACAATTATCAAAGATGTGGATCCAGGTATGTTCCCACTTAGGCTTCATAAAGGCAACAATCAAACCTCCTCTCTTACTGCATTGCAGCCTGCCTCGCAGGCCCGTGACTGAGGGGGCAGTTAAAAATTACGAGGGGGCGAATCTCTTTTTTTGCTATTTTTCTATAGGGTATTTAAAACTTAAACTGGGGGGGCCGAAAATACAACCGAGGGGCCTAAGAACCCCTCAGGGCACCGGGCCTGCTGCCTCGGTACCACTGTGTTTTTCATACGTCATCCCAATAAACAATTTAGAGCAAAGTTTGAAATTATAAATGTATTGCCATGAAAATTAGATTTTTATTTGACTACACTTTAATTTACTGATTAAATAGATTATATTAACGACTACATTACTTGGTGTTTACCCAAACAGCTCAGGTCGTCTACGGTATGTTAGAATCTGTTATCTAGTAGCTAATGGAAATATACTTTTTCTTTAATCCTAAAGTGAACTGATACAAACTTAACAAACCCACTGGACCTGGAAGACAGCTTTCCACCAAGTAGGTCTAGCTAGCGGCAGGAGCTAGGTCTAGCTTTATTGAACAGTGACATTAGTATGAGTATACATGAGTATATTATTGTTTTAAAACTTACAAAGAGGGTAAGTAATATTTACTGTAAACAAAAATAAATTAAAAGCTGGTCAATATTTTGTAGTACTTTGCCATCATCATCATGTCAAATAATTTACTTTAAATGGCAATGTTGTTAACATTAGCAGAGCTTGTAAACAAATGGCTAGCAATGCATTATTAACGTCAGCTACTGACTGTAGTACATAACTGGTCACAGAAATAGTGTACACAAAGCGAGACGTGGGGTCACCTAGCACTTGCTGGTTTATTAAAAGCAATGCCAATTGATATAATTTGGCATAACATTATTACAGATAGATTATTTTGAAACTGTACGCATGTGTAACTTTTCTTACGAGTTTTTGGAGATGGATGTAGAAGCAATTATGAGGACACCAGCGAGTCAGAAAATCAGGTAAATATTTGATATCCCGACTCCACACGTAAGAAAGGAAAACAAAACAGGAAGCTTGAAAAAAACAAAATGCCCTTTGGTACCCTGGAATGCCTGGAAACACTATACTTTAAAACTACAGCCTTCTCTGCCTGACTTGACTGAAAAACCAAACAGGAATGACAACAGTAGCGTTTTTTAAATTCAAAGCATACAAGAAACATCACACCAAGAAATAAACGATAATTGACCCAGAAACCACCCCCCCACTAAATAACTCACATAATGACAATAAAAAACAGCTGTGCGAAACAGCCCAGTTCATGTCCCCATGGGAACTGCAGGTCATTGGGAAGAGAGGCTTGGCAGAACTGGTAGTGGCTAGAATGAGGGAGACCCTGAATACTGGATCGCTAAGGGAGGCTGGTCCAGCGGGGACGTTACAGCATAGTACATTATAATATTTTAAGAACGTGTGCTTCAGTTTATTTTAAGTATAATTACTCTTAAATGGTTATTTGTAGCAATGGTTCAATGTAGTCCTGTCCCTCTGCTTGACCACAGCATCAACATGCATCAATGAGCAATTCCTAAATCAATTTCTCTCTGTTTTCTATAGATTCTATAGACTGTGAAGCATGTCCTGAAGATTATTGGTCCAATGCTGATGGAACATTGTGCATCCTTAAAGTGGTGGAGTTCCTTTCCCATGATGCAATGGGGATAGCCCTGATGGTGATAGCTGTAGTTGGTGCTTGCCTGACGGCCTCTGTCCTGACAGTCTTTCTCCATCACAGGACCACTCCCATTGTCCGTATCAACAACTCTGAGCTGAGTTTCTTCATCCTGCTCTCCCTGACTCTGTGCTTCCTGTGTGCTCTTGTCTTCATTGGTGAGCCCACCTCCTGGTCCTGCATGCTTCGCCACACTGCCTTCAGCATCACCTTCTCCCTCTGCATATCCTGCATCCTAGGCAAGACTTTGGTGGTCCTGGCTGCCTTCACTGCCACCAGGCCTGGAGACAACATCATGAAGTGGCTGGGGCCAAAACAGCAGAGGGTTATCATATTCTGCTGCACCATGGTTCAGGTGCTGATCTGTGCTGCTTGGCTCATTGCTGCCCCACCCTTCCCCATCAAGAACACACAGGCCTATCGTTCCAAGATCATTCTGGAGTGCAGTGTGGGATCACAACTTGCCTTCTGGTTTGTTCTGGGATACATCGGCCTCCTGGCTTGCTTGTGCTTTATCTTGGCCTTTTTGGCCCGAAAACTGCCGGGAAACTTCAACGAGGCCAAGTACATCACCTTCAGCATGCTCATATTCTGTGCAGTCTGGATCTCCTTCATCCCAGCCTATGTCAGCTCTCCTGGGAAGTACACGGTAGCTGTGGAGATCTTTGCTATTCTGGCCTCTAGCTTAGGCCTGCTGTTTTGTCTGTTTGCTCCAAAGTGCTACATCATTCTGCTGAAGCCTGAGAAGAACACTAAACAACATCTTATGTTAAATAAAAAATAGTTAATGGTTAATTACATTTTTTTTGCTAAATTTGTACTTGCTTCTTCATACATTATGTTTTTCAGTGACTGTATAGTATAAACATATGGAGGACTAAATGTTCCATATAATTAAATCAATAAATTTGTATTTGCATTGTATTTGCATTAAAAAGCAATATGGGGTGGGACTTTTATTATTTGCATGGTGTTTGTGCATTACATTGCAACTGCAATAGAGCAGTAAGACTTTTAGTATTTGCATTTGCATTATGTATGTGCATTGCATGCAACTGCAACAGGAGGGTGGAACTAGTTAGCTTGAGCGAAGTTGATTAAACACTGTGATTAGACAATTGACAGCCAACTAAGAATCCAATTGAGATGAACCCTGTCCCTCTGGCATGGGAAAATGACTGTACTTCAAGCAAAAGGTGGGTCCACCCAGTATAAACTCAGAGGGATGTTTATATAACCAAATAGGGTATTTTACTTTTTTAATTGTAATTAATTTTCTGCTTTTTGACATTTTATTTTCACTTGGATATTGTGGGTTACTGTGTGTAAGTAAAGCTGACGTACTGTCCTCTCTACGTGTTTAGTGTAATTGTATTAAATTAGACAGAAAGCCAAACCCAGGAAGTGAACGTCCTAGTTCCAATATTTATTTCCATTATGCAATAAGTTTCTGGCTTAAACCATGAGTGCTTGTTGATCTACAATCAATCAGAGTCAAACCATAAGATAAAGAAGATGTGACAATTTCTAGTTGCCTATATCACAGTCTTTACAGTCTATCTAATAAACACAGCTGAATTACAATATTACAGATATGCGTAGACTCCAATTCCATTGCTGTTATTGCTCTTATTGTGTTAGCTAAGAACAAAACAAAACAGCTACCCGTTTCCATAGTAACAAGGGGGTCCATATACAGACAGCATAACAGCCGGAAAAGTCAGATTTTATGTGTTTTTCGTTTTAGGCTGTAAGGCAACTAAAGATGAACATTTTGAAAGGGGTGGTGACTTTTTATACCCCACTGAATGGGGTACAGTGGGGTATAAAAAAAATCCATTCTTTCATAGATTTTCAATTCCAAAATGCCAATATAAAATTTGTGTTGTCTTTTTTCATAGTATGAGTAAAAACTCACAGAAATATAAATTTTAACATATTTAAATTAATCTTACATTTGACATTCTTTTACATTTTTGCATGTCCCAAAGGGCAATTCACTGGACTTTTAGGAAAAATATATACAATAACCATAAAATAAGTGGAATTAACTTTTCTCAGACACACCAATGTGTCTTTTATCATTGAAAACAACACATTCCAGTTTTATTGCATGTTAAATAAAGGATTTTGTACCATTTATTGACATCCTCAGTATTTTTGTTAGCTATGTTACTCTTATACATCCATCCATGTCAAATGATGCTATATTCCAAAAAATATAATGACTAACTGGAAGTGACATAATTTGGGTCCTATGAAAAACATGGCGAGAATAGAGTTAAGATTTCTCTCTTTTTTGTGTACATTTCTTTTTATTTACTCATGGGTTAATGCCGTCAAACATAACATTTTAACTAAGTTACAGTAATGAATGTGTGAAATTAAACAAATTCATAAAAAAATATTCCCTGTTTTCATGAAGTAAATGAAATCTTTAATAGCATGGATCCCATGTGGTTTTAATGTCTTCACCACATCTTGTGTAATTGCTGACTTTAGCCAAAAACATCAACTAGGTTACTGTCAACTATGTTACCAACTCAAAGGAAACCTAGTTGACGTCCAGGTAACCTAGTTGACATGGTATATCCTATACACTACCGGTCAAAAGTTTCAAAACACCACTATTTTTCCAGTTTTTATTGAGTAAGTCCAGTGAATAACCTGAAATGGCACAAAGGTAAGCGATAAACTGCCAGAGGTTTAAAAAAAGTTTAGGTTGCCATATGCTTTAAAATAATGTACATTTCAGAGTTAAAAAAGGCCTTTTTCAGGTTAAAAAAGGCCTTTTTTAAAGCAGTTATTCAGCAATGGAAGTAAATTAAGCCTTGAAAGTTCATGCAAACAATTCCTACTGGTGTCACAACTTTTGTTGATTACCTACCAACCCTCTGTCTATATAAAAGCAGTGTTAGAACAGACTGTTTTACTACACCCTCTTAAGCATTATTCGGACAGTAATGTACTGCAAGAAGTATTATATTCTGTTATCATAATGGCAAGAAAAAAGGCAATTAACAAAGGAAGACATACAGACCATTAAAACCTTGAAAGTATTCTTCAGAGAAATTGAAAAGAAAGCCAATGTGTCAGTGAGTACAGTTTCTTACACCTTCAAAAGGCGCTTAGAAACTGTAGGGAACTCTGACATGAAGAGGTCTAGCAGACCCAAAGCCACAACCAAACCAGAAAACAAGTTTCTGAGAGTCAACAGCTGGCATGATAGGCAGCTCACAGGACAACAGCTTCAAGCACAGCTTAACACTGGACAAGGTAAGCAAGTCTCAGTTTCAACTGTGAAGAGAAGACTTAGAGCTACAGCAGGGGCGATGTTAGGCCTGGGCGTCCAGGGCTATAGCCTCGGATCTCAAATTATTTATATATTTTTTTAACCAAAATACTAAAATTAAAAAAATAGCCCGCGATCTATTCAACTGTAATTCCGATCATGCATTAAAGCCCTCCCCTAAATATGATGTTGTTCATTAAAAATGCAATTGTTTTGGGTTGCCCATGTGCCATTCAAGCAGCAGATCTACTTTGCAGATCTACTATATTTGGCACGGCGCATTTTGTGTGAGTCCGCCGAGTGTAAGTGAGTGAGTACAACAGGTACAGGGCTTGTTATCTGATTCTGGCAGCTACGGATATACAATCATTTTTTAAAATCATTATTCTAAGAGTTATATAAGAAGTGCTGCTAAAGAGTTGATGTGTGATTGACAATGTATAAGCCCATATGGTCCATGAAGCACCGCCAGTGGACTTCTGAAGACTGAAAGGTCTTATGGACTGATTAATCAAAATTATGCAGGGTTTTTGTGTGCTATTGAGTAGGCAGAAAGATGGTATATTAATATATGAGGAGGTGGAGGAAGCGTGAAGGTATTTTGTGACTTGCACCTTGAACCAAAAGAGAGAGGCACCTTGAACCAAAACAGCTACCACAGTGTCAGTCTTTTACGGAAAAATGAGGAGCAGGAGACGAAGAGCTTCGTAAAAAGTATTTCCTTTTAATAAGAAGCACAGACGTATGCTCACGAAAGTGAGACAATAACACACAAAGACTAGGGGAGCAGAGGGAACATATATACTGGGGGTAATGACTGTAAATGAGGACCAGGTGCGCTAAACAAGACAACAGGTGAGATGAATCGATGAGATGGGCGGTGGTGTCAGAAGGCCGGTAACGTCGACCGCTGGAGCCTGCCTGCTGCAGGGGGAGGAGAGGCAGCAGAGGGCGCAGTCGTCACACACAGCATTTTGCAGCACCATGCAATACCCTCTGGTGTACGCCTAGTTGGTCTGGGGTTCATCCTACAGCAATATAATGACCCAAAACAAACCTCCAAGCTATGTCAGAACTAAAATAACAAGATGGCAGGCTTCAAATCATGGAATGGCCAGCACAGTCTCTATACATGAACCCCATCAAGCTGGTTTGGGATGAGCTGTGCAGAAAGGTGACAGCAAAGCAACCTACAAGTGCAACAACTTTGTAGGAACTTTCTGAACAATATTTGATTCCCATTGTAGAAAGAATGCCACAAGTGTGTTCGGCTATCATGTCTGCAAAATGTGGCTACTTGGATGAGTCAAACAATGACAATAAGTTTTGTTAAACTAAACAATTTCGTCATTTATTTTTTGCCTCCATTTGATTATTTGTTCTTTCCTTTAATTTCAGAGTACATTAAGACATTAAACTGAATGAAGTTCAACAAAAACTGGAAAAATTAAGGTGTGCCAAAAAAGGTAAAATGATGAACTAATGTTATGCAAACATATGTGTCCCATCAACTAAGTTACTCATGTCAATTATGTTACCAAACTCTCAACTATGTTACTTGTCAATTTTAATAAAATAAGTAGATACAAATATTACTTATGTTAGAATTTTCTGTTTGCAATGTGCTTAGATGTCAGGAATTTCAGGACAAGCTATCAGGAATGTTTTCTGGATACAGCTATCCAAATATTTGACTTTCAGAAGAAAAAAGTAGGGCTTTGAGATGCAAAAAGTATATTTTCCACTTCTTCCTAACAATAGCAGGATTAACAAAATCTACATTGTATTAATTACATTGTATTAACTGCAGAATAACTGCATTTGTATCAAGGACACTTGAATTACAAGAATGTGTAAAATGTACCTTTCTAAAATTTTGGAAACCTATTTAGGTAGGTGAGCAAATGTCGGTAACATAGTTGATATATTTGCTGTATAGGAATGGGAAAAAATTCAGATAATTCATAAAAAATGTGTCCAGGAGCTGGGAAAACAACAGTTTCTGGGGAATATATGTCTTGTAACTAATTCTACATTGAAAAAAAGGTTAATTTTAAGTAATTTTTTTTACATTGTACCGGGGACAAAATGTACTCTAATTCAGGAATGACCCGTATATATTTTTAAATTATGAATACATACATTTTCAAAAGCAAATGCCATAACGGCCATGTGGCAAATTAGAAGTAACCCAAAAAATTAGACCCAATTTTGTAGTGACACAGTGGTCAACAATGCATCGCACTTCTTGACTGAACAGGATTGTCAGTTGTCTGTCAACTGTCTAATCACAATGTTTATGCAGATCAGCTTAACTTAACTAAAAGTCCTACCACCCTATTGCAGTTGCAACGCCATGCCAAAACACTATGCAAAAACTAAAAGTCCCACCCCTCAACTGCTTTTGAAATGCAATGCACACACAGAATGCAAAGACAACTGTGCATTCATTTATTAAATGATATGGCACATTTAGTTGTCCAGTCATACATGTATTACATTAGTAATCTATTATGTTGGTAATCTTGTTTAACAGTTTTGTCTTTGACCTCACCAAATATATAGAGTTAAAAATAAAACGTATATCAGTCTGGAGTTATTGTTGTTACAACCTGGCTCATTGCCGTGACAAACATTTGGGAGACCACACGTTGGCTGTTAAAGATTAACGAAGAATTATTTATTAAATGTTCATACAACTAAATAAAAGTGGGGTGTGGAAGTCAGTACATCAGTGGAGTCAGTGGGTGGTTATGTGAAAAATATTTACCAGAGATGGAAAAAGTACAGAATACGAGTACTCAACTGGCTTCGGCTGTGTTCACCACTTTAGGGAAGTATCTAATTACGATATAAATAACCAGGTAAAGGGAGTTCAAAACTAACCAGTGATCAATTACATAAAAAGGTAGAGTGTATATGTCCAATTAATGTCACTGGTTAGTTATGAACTCTGTTTCTCTGGGTATTTTGCTCTAACTTAGGAACTTCCCAAAACTGGGGAACACAGCAAGTACTTATACTTTGTACTTTTTCCACCTCTGATATTTACATAGTATGTTGTAGGATGTAAGAAATCCATAAGCCCAAAGGGTAAAAAAACAACATGGTGTCTGCTGTGTGGGAGAGAGACCCAAGCAGCACTGATGGCCCAGCTTTTATAGCCAGCCAACCAGGTCTCCAACAGGTGTTGCCCATCTTCCTGACAGTCCTCCCGGCTCCACCCATATCCTCCTCTGAAAAAATAAAGGATAACCACAAGCAGAGTGGGAGTGCTGTCACATTGTTAATCCATTAATGGTTGCACTTATGATTCAAAAACACGTAAATCCTTAAAAAATAATTGCACATAAAAATTTGATTTTGCATAACCATACTGAGAAACCACTGAAAAGAACTATAGTGTTGACAGACTATGTAGCTAAAGTTAAACTTTTCAGTTTGAACCCAAGCATCAATTAGCATTCATTTTACAGTATATTAAATTAATGGCTTTAAACAAGAACACTTTCGGGTAATATTAGAGCTACGTGCCATGAGGACAAGACTTTAGGTAATTTAAAAGAGGCAACAAACACTGTTGACTACATTACATCCTAAAGACCCAGGACCTGACTGGGTGATTAAAGGAGCCTCCAGCCCCTCCCTCATTTACGTGGCAAAACCTAATATGAATACCCAATAGATTCCCCTAGAGGATGCCAGTATGGTGGGTATATAACCCTGAGTAAAGAGGCAACCTGGCCTGTGTAGTTGTAGGACACTGTAGCTTCAACACGCAGCAGGGGAATGAGGCTCTCTCCGGCTCTGGATCCAAGTCTGGCTTCTGGTATGGGTCTGTGCTTATTACAACTGGCTGTGATGGCTGGAGGGCATACCCTGTTCGGTACAGACACTGTGTCTGACTCTGTCCAATGCAGACTTCAAGGCACACCTCGTGCCCCTGCGTTCTCCAAGGATGGGGACTTTGTCATCGGGGGTGTTTTCTCCATTCACTACAACATGCATACAGTGGAGTACGACTTCGCCAGCATACCCGAGCCCCTGAAATGCACAGAAAGGTTTGTGAGTGCAAGATGGGGCCAGTGACAGGGGCTGCAACTGTGCAGCTAAGTTTATTTAAAGGCTGTTAAAGGGTGTTTGTTTTTAAGAGGGTAGGTGAAACCTACAGTAGTAAAATGCAATTAAAGAAACCTGTTAAAAATCAAGATATGTAGATGTTAGAGCTGTTAAGATATGGATTTCATGAGCAATATGGACAGACATTAGGCTATTTGATTTCAGAAACAACTGTCAATAAGCTGTTTAGCCTAAAACTGTTGTTGCTTGGTTTTTGGTGTTTCAGGCTGGGTGCTTTGGAAAAGCCCTTTGTGACAACTACTGATGTAAAAAGGGCTTATAAAATACATTTGATTGATTGATTGTTTTGATAGTTCACTCACTTCTGGTTTTGTTTTAGTCTGGATTCCCGTGAGTTGCGCTTCTCACGCGCCATGATCTTTGCAATTGAAGAAATTAACAACAGTTCACAGCTACTGCCGGGTGTCAAGATCGGTTATGAAATCTATGATGCTTGCTGCTCGGTCCCCGTCGCTGTGAAAGTGGCCTTTCAGCTGGCTAATGGTGTAGACCCTGTGTTTGATACTGGAGAAGAATGCTCACGGTTGGCCACTGTGACAGCCATAGTGGGCGAGTCTGGCTCCACACCTTCCATCAGCATGTTGCGCATAATCAGCCCTTTCGGCATTCCACAGGTAAAATCCTTTCAAAATAACTTTTAAGATACTGTGTACATACTGCAGTCTCCTCTGGACAAGTCTGGACAATGTAGAAATGTGAACATAGATTGCACTACTTGGCATGAAAGTGGTCATAAGAAAGGGGATAGTTGTGAGTATTTTTTCTCTCATGTATTTCTTAGGATAATCTCATATGAAAGTTGAACTACAGTAAAGTACCTACAGTATAACATGGATAGATATCTGTGTGAGACTACAGCAGTATGAATACATTAATTGCTTTAAAGTTTCATTTTGTTATTTCCTTTTTTTTTGTTTTTTTTTTACCTAGGTAAGCCACTTTGCCACATGTGCGTGTCTGAGTGATAAAAAACAGTTTCCGACCTTCTTCAGAACCATACCCAGCGACCAGTACCAGGCTGCCGCTCTGGTCCACCTCATCAGGCACTTCGGCTGGATCTGGATTGGGGCGGTCCGGTCCGACTCGGATTACGGCAATAGCGGGATGGCTGCGTTCTTAAGGGCAGCACACAAGGAGGGTATCTGTGTGGAGTACTCTGAGGCCTTATCCCGCACCGATCCACGAAGTAAAGTGAAACGGGTGGCTGATGTGATCCACAGGTGATCCAGGATCTCTTAAACACCGTATTTCTAAATGTGCTACTGTTATTCAGTTATCCCTTTTCCTAAAGCTGGTCTGTTGTCATATCTATGAAAAAAGTGTTGATTTTTTTGTGTTATTGAGACATTCCAATGAAAGACAAACATGGTTTACAAATTGTTTGTAAAATATAATGTCATGAAAATATCCTAAAGCTCCACATCCCGGGTGGTGGTTGCATTCGCGGCCTCGGGAGACATGAGGATCCTGCTGGAAGAGCTGGAACGCCTGCCCACTTCATCCCGGCAGTGGATTGGAAGTGAGGCCTGGGTCACTGATCCGGAGATAAAGCGCTTTGGTCTGTGCGCTGGGGCCATTGGCTTTGGCATCCAGCGCTCCATCATCCCAGGTCTAAGGGACTTTCTCCTGGATCTCTCCCCCCAGAAGGTTTCCAGTTCCCCAGTGCTTACTGAGTTCTGGGAGGGCGCCTTTGGGTGTAGACTGGAGAAAGGTATCTATAGATATCTATATCTGTCAATACATCTATGTACCTCTCTGTCAGTCAATGTAAATATCTAACTATGCACGTATCTGTTGATTTATACATAAATGTCTGTCTGTGTGTAGAGACTACTCAGCGTGAGGGGGCCCTGGAGAAAGTGTGTGACGGCAGTGAGGACATACAGCAGCTTCGGGTCCCCTACACAGACACATCCCAGCTACGTATCACTAACATGGTGTATAAAGCTGTTTATGCCATCGCACACGCCATCCACAGCCTAGTATGTGAGGAGAAAATGAACTCAACTGTTCACTGTGACAGAAACCTCAGTGTGAAGCCAACACAGGTGATTGACAAAATAATAGAAAGATTTCCTGATTATTCTGTTCACCACTCGATCCGCATTTAAGGCTTAGGACTCATATTGGCAACCTGCCCAAAAGTGGCCTTTTTGTTCTTTTGATTCAGTACTCTGTTAAATCCAGGGGATGGATTGGATTTTAAATCAAACAATTATTATGTAAAAACTATAGAAATTGTAGATATTCAGCTTTTATAGAAGGGCATTATTGTATTGTTGTACATATTGGTTTTACCATTTAACCATAACCATTTAACCATTTTACCATAAAAAAACAAATGAAGTTATATTGGCCTTTTACGGCATCTCCTGATTGTTCATCCTGAAGGTTTGTCTTTACTCATCAACAGAGTTGTGTGCTGATGCAGCTGTCTCAGGAAGAGAGTTAAAAAGCCAACTGTAAGGATATACATGTGATTAAGGTTGACCCTCGGGGTGTTCCATAGTGGAGTTTAAGCGTACAACAGGAAGCTAATAAAACAGATTTGATTAAGCTTACTTGGTGATCAGTCGCAACTTATTACACCAACCATGATATCTTTCCTGGAGATGCTCTGCCAGGCCGGTACTGCAGCCATCTACAGTTCTTACTTGTTTCGGGGCCTTGTTGGCCTTCAGTCTTATCTTCAGCATGTGAAAGGCATGCTCAGTTGGACTCAGATCCGATGTTTGACGCTGATAATCTTTTGGATCGCTATGGCTGTGTTAGTGATAATTCTCCTGCTGCATGAAGAACCACCACTCAATATGTATTGAGGCATTTGCTTGTATCTGAGCAAACAACATGTTTCTGTAAACTGAAATTGTGAGCCAGTTCCAGTGGTAGCCATACATGCCCAAAACACAACAAAACACCCACTTCACCATGTTTAACAGAAGAGGTGGTATGCAGTTTCTCTTTTGTTCTGCACATTCTTCTTGCCAGCACTTTGGTAAGTTTTATTATTTGTCTACCCACCTTAACTTTTCCAGAACTCGGCAGACATTTGAAGTACTTATTAGTTAGGCTGGGACTTTAGCAGGCTATTTTATTAGGCTGGTGAAGTCTTTTACGGATAGTAGTAGCTGACACATCCATGCCTACCTTCTGGAGAGTATTCCAGATATGTCGTAGAGTTTTTTCTTTTTTGTTATTCATTATGGGAAGAATTCCTGGTCATTCACTGTAGAGGTCTTTGTTAGTCCGTTAAGTCACTTGCCGTTGCTGTGCTCACCACTGCATTCTTTCTTAAAGTAACAAACAGTTCATATTGGCATGCTTAAAAATGTGTCACTGTTGAAAAATGTGTCACACTTAAAAATGTGTCACTGTTGAAATACCTTTGGAGTTTGATTTATATACAGAATGTAAGGGTGGGATCCAAACATAGCCGAACCACCGGCCTGGAAAATCTCACTAAATTCGCACCAGTTTCGAAAGTAACTAGTCAATACATATGATTAAAAAGACTGTTTGCTTCTCTCCGCCTCTTCATCTCCAGGTTCTGGAGAAGTTGAGGAAGGTCAACTTCTCCCGTAATGGGTACCATGTGTCTTTTGATGCCAATGGGGACCCGGTGGCCAACTATGAGCTGGTCAACTGGCAGGTAGGGGAGAGTGGGCAAATGGAGTTTGTGGCTGTGGGGTACTATGATGCCTCCCTGCCCGTTGGCATGAAGTTCCGCATGGAGAAAGAAATCACCTGGTTCGATAACAGTACACAGGTGCCTGTGTCGGTGTGCAGTGAGAGCTGCCCCCCAGGCACTCGTAAGGCCGTGCAGAAAGGGAAGCCTGTCTGCTGCTATAACTGTGTACCCTGCCCTGAAGGGGAGATCAGCAACACCACAGGTGAGCCAACAAAAACAGCTGACTAAAAATTTGTAATCATTTATTTGAATTCTAAGATCTAGTTTTGTGGTGCTAGCCCTATAAAGACTTATTACCCTATTAAAGGTCCATTAAATCTCTGAAGTTGCCTAAGTTCACCATTGTGGCACGAGATTTGTATGTGTAAATAAATTAACATATCATTTTCTTTACGTTGTATGGCTGTTTTTTCTTCTGGTCAGATTCATCAAACTGTCTGAAATGTCCGGAGGAATACTGGCCAAACAGTCAAAGAGAC
The DNA here is from genome assembly GCA_016801175.1 of Esox masquinongy. Lineage (NCBI taxonomy): Eukaryota > Metazoa > Chordata > Actinopteri > Esociformes > Esocidae > Esox > Esox masquinongy. Next base: position 1,459 of record JACXGI010001427.1, on the reverse strand, counting down.
CGCTGTGTCCTCAAGCCTGTGGAGTTTCTGTCCTTCCACGACGTCCTTGGAATCATCCTGACCACCTGCTCGTTAGGAGGGGCCTTTCTGGCCATCGCCGTTGCAATTGTCTTCTACTGTCACCGGGCTTCCGCGATTGTCAGGGCCAACAACTCTGAGCTGAGCTTCCTGCTCCTCTTCTCCTTGACTCTGTGTTTTCTATGTTCTCTTACTTTCATTGGCCGGCCCTCTGAGTGGTCCTGTATGCTGCGTCACACAATGTTTGGCATCACCTTCGTCCTCTGTATCTCTTGTGTTCTGGGAAAAACAATAGTGGTGTTAATGGCCTTCAGGGCTACACTTCCAGGAAATAATGTCATGAAATGGTTCGGGCCGGCCCAGCAGAGACTGACTGTGGTCTCTTTCACGTTTGTCCAGGCTTTGATATGTACCCTTTGGTTGATCTTGTCCCGTCCCTTCCCCATCCAAAATCTTACTACCTATAAAGAAAGAATAATTTTAGAGTGTGACTTGGGATCTGTGGGAGCATTCTGGGGAGTTTTGGGATACATAGGAGTCCTGGCTGTCTTGTGTTTTGTGTTGGCTTTTCTGGCTCGGAAGTTGCCCGATAACTTTAATGAGGCCAAGTTTATCACCTTCAGCATGCTGATATTCTGTGCAGTCTGGATCACCTTTATCCCAGCTTATTTCAGCTCTCCAGGAAGGTTCACTGTAGCTGTAGAGATATTTGCTATTTTGGCCTCCAGTTTCAGTTTGTTCTCTTTATTATTTATTCCAAAATGCTTTATTATTTTGTTCAGGCCAAAGCAAAACACTAAGAAACACCTTATGGGGAAGACATCCAATGTTATACGCTATTAAAGACACGGTGCATTGTATGGTGTGTTTATTTGAAACAATAATTATTTTCCTGAGCTATGTTCCTTTGCCTCTTTAAAATGCTCAATCAAAATGTATGCATTGTGGAGAAAAATATTAAGATATTTCCATACACAGCCCAGATTGGCTGACAGGAAGGTCTAGAGGCTGTCCCTTTACTCAGGTGAACAGTCATTGGTCTATTATATTCACATTACCTTGTACCCTCATAATATGGGCCAAAAGTTCTATACCACCTGAACAGTCTGTAATTCAAGCTATAGATGTGGAAAAGAGATTAATGGAACTCCACAAAACAATGAAAATATAATGGGGGGAAGCTGGTTAATCTCCCCATTGATTCCCAGCAAAATAAGCCTACATTTAGGCTATTTATTTTATGCAATCAATCAATCAATCAAATTTATTTATAAAGCCCTTTTTACATCAACAGTTGTCACAAAGTGCTTTTACAAAACACCCGGCCTTAAAACCCCAAGGAGCAAACAACAGTAGTGTTGAATTTCAGTGGCTAGGAAAAACTCCCTAAGAAGGCCGAAATTTAGGAAGAAACCTAGAGAGGACCCAGGCTCAGAGGGGT
>JACXGI010001426.1:81740-93206 GCA_016801175.1 Esox masquinongy | reverse complement strand
ACAGGTGAAGTGAATAACACTGATACACCGATCATCCATAACATTATGACCACTGACAGGTGAAGTGAATAACACTGATACACCGATCAGCCATAACATTATGACCACTGACAGGTGAAGTGAATAACACTGATACACCGATCATCCATAACATTATGACCACTGACAGGTGAAGTGAATAACACTGATACACCGATCATCCATAACATTATGACCACTGCCAGGTATAGTGAATAATACTGATAATCTCGTTATCATGGCACCTGTCAGTAGGTGGGATATATTAGGCAGCATGTGAACATTCTGTCCTCTAAGTTGATGTGTTAGAAGCAGGAACAATGGGCAAGCGTAAGGATCTGAGCGACTTTGACATGGGCCAAATTGTGATGGCTAGACAACAAGGTCAGAGCATCTCCAAAACTGCAGCCCTTGTGGGGTGTTCCTGGTCTGCAGTGGTCAGTACCTATCAAAAGTGGTCCAAGGAAGGAAAAGCGGTGAACAGGCGACAGAGTCATAGGCGGCCAAGGCTCATTGATGCACGTGGGGAGCAAAGGCTGGCCTGTGTGGTCCGATCCAACAGATAAGCTACTGTAGCTCAACTTGCTGAAAAAGTTAATGCTGGTACTAACAGAAAGGTGTCAGAACACACCACAGTGTCAGAAAGGTGTCAGAATGCATCACAGTTTGTTGCGTATGGGGCTGCGTAGCCGCAGACCAGTCAGGGTGCCCATGCTGACCCCTGTCCACTGCCGAAAGTGCCTACAATGGGCATGTGAGCATCAGAACTGGACCACAGAGCAATGGAAGAAGGTGGCCTGGTCTGATGAATCACGTTTTCTTTTACATCACGTGGATGGCTGGCTGTGCGTATGTCGCTTACCTGGAGAACACATGGCACCAGGATGCACTATGGGAAGGAGGCAAGTCAGCGGAGGCAGTGTGATGCTTTGGGCAACGTTCTGCTGGGAAACCTTTGGTCCTGCCATTCATGTGGATGTTACTTTGACACATACCACCTACCTGAGCATTCTTGCAGACCATGTGCACCCTTTCATGGTATCTGTATTCCCTGATGGCATTGGCCTCTTTCAGCAGGATAATGCACCCTGCCACAAAGCAAAAATGGTTCAGAAATGGTTTGAGGAACACAATGAGTTCAAGGTGTTGACTTGGCCTCCAAATTCCCCAGATCTCAATCCAATCGAGCATCTGTGGGATGTGCTGGACAAACAGGTCCGATCCATGGAGGCCACCACCTCGCAACTTACAGAACTTAAAGGATCTGCTGCTAACGTCTTGGTGCCAGATACCACAGCACACTTTCAGAGGTCTAGTGGAGTCCATGCCTCGACGGGTCAGGGCTGTTTTGGCGGTAAAAGGGGGACCTACACAATATTAGGCAGATGGTCAGAATTTTATGGCTGATAAGTGTATATTGTTGAAGATTGCCCCATTAAGTAGTATAAGACAGTGAGAGAAATCAGTCATGCTTACATTATAAACATGCACTCCTTATCACACTGAGAGAAATCTAGTGTCGTGCTTGCTTAGAAGCTTTTGATCAGGATAGTGCCAACAAATATTGACACTCACTTTTAGAATGATGTTTTTCTTGGACATTTCAAACTTGCGATAGTTCTCATTTGAATCCAGTCGACAGGGTATATCACTTTGATAACAAAACGACATCGGGAACCAGCCCTTTGTGCTAATGCAGTAGAAACAGCACACACACACACACACACACACACACACACGCACTACCGCCATTCCAACAGTAAAGTGCAATCTCATCACCCTGAAAGGCAGACATCCTGAATAAAATGGAGTGCCATTAATATTTATGCCAGTAAAGTGCCTTCATATTCCGACAGAGGGATGTCAGGTGGTGCAGTGTGGGTGGATGTGTGTCAAACACACACAAACACGCTTACGGGGGGTGAAGCCGACAGAAGCCGGCACACACACACGTATGTGCACACCATCCACGGCCAAATCCTTCCATCTGATATAAGGCGCGGTCTTGGGCCTGTGTCCCAATGTAATGCATCAGTGGTCATGTTGTGGAGTTTTCCATTAACTGTAGGTACATGCTTTCCTCTTATAATCAGGACAGGAATACAAAACAGAAGGCCCTCCCTTACAAACACGGGACAGAGACAAGGCTGTCTGCTGCCACCGAGTAGTAGACCTCCGGCCATTCTACTTCTGCTTTTGGCAAGCCTGCGGCAAGTGGGCCACCTACGAGAAGGCATGTCCAAGATGAAGGGGGGGGACAAATTCCGAAATCTGGGCACGGAACACGGACGCAATGACCCCGACATACTGAGGGGAGGCTCAACACACATTCGGGCCTTGTCTTGGGGCCGCTGGTAGGAAGCCACGTGGGAGGAAGGGAATAAAATAAATCCTACCGTTATTTCAGGAGAGGCTTCCACAGAGGATTATACAACTCTTCAAAGCGTACCTTAAAAAAGAGTGAAGTGAGGAGGGAAGGGGTCTCCTCCGTGAAACAAAATGGTTTGAACGCATCCAGCTGGGCTAAAGTACAGGGGGGGCAGTGAATCCGTCTGTGTCCATCCTGGCCTGCCTTCACCACACTGCTTTGAATCTAACACAGAGAGTAGGAAAAGCAGATGCTACTTTAGATAACACTGCCATCCCACAGTTCTTCCAGCCACTTAGAGGCACAAGGAAAGACTCCGGATATGCTCAGAAGAATTGCCTTTGCAATTCAACCAAAATCCCAGCCAAGTGTTCGTTTTCTGCCTCACCCGCAGTTGTCAGTGTTCAGGTAGCAACTGTACCGCGCTGGCTTAGCCAAACAAACGGCATTCCTGCAGCCCGTTCTACAAGCATGTGAGAGTCTACGGGTTTTCATGACAGCTAGCTCAGTTGTGACCTGCTGGCTATTCTTTGTCAATGTAGAAGAACATTGACACCTCAGCACTCACCTCCACAGCTTTCAATATTAAACCAAAAAAAGAAAACCAGACGGAGACGGAGAGAGGAATGTGTGCATTTGCTCCGTGTTGCCGTACGGATGTCACTTCCTATAAGCCGGCCAGCATGACACTAGACTGGGCTGTGATTGTGGAGAACAGGGACAAGGAACGGAGTTAAAATGGGGCAGCGCTTTTTAAAAAGCAGGTGCCTTTCAGCGAAGACGTAGCTGCTAAATGTCTTGTGAAAAGCCCGACTGTCATTACAAAAGCGAGAAACCATAATGAAGCATGAAGGAAATATCATTTCGTATTCATGCGACAGCATTTGCCCCTTTCATAAGCAAAATGAAATATTTATCAGTAAAATGTTTAATATCTTCACTGATAATCTAAAAGAAAAGACAAAAACATGTCTAATAATAGCAAAGAGATGAGATTCAATGTGGAGGTAGAGTCTGGTTGGCTGGGTTTTATTGCTTGTTATTAAATCTCGGCAAAACAATTATTTTTTCTCTTTTGTTAGTAACACAAAAAAATTAAAACACTGCCCCTGGGCCGTGTGGCTCTACTGTAGTGATTAAAAACAGGAAATTGTGATACACAAGCTATTATACAAAGCCATAATCAAATTCATTAATTTTATTCTTTCTGAAGGTGACAGGTTCTCTTAAAGTGAAACAAGCCTTAAACCGGCACATAAGAGCGGGCTGACTCGGCACTCTCTGGAGCAAGTTGACGGTTGGGTGAATGTACCTGGTGGTCTCATTTCACATACTAGATCACATTAAATCAAATGGATCCCCGTTTAACTAACGCTCTGCTCTGTTTATTGTAAAAGGCATTGCATTGTTATTCAATAACAACATACCATGTTCACTGACATACATTTCATTACACATTGCATGCAAATCACACACACACACACACACACACACACACACACACACACAGTGCAGACTACAGAAAAACGAGGGAGGAGGAGGAAGGGGTAGCCCTTGAAACGGATGAAAAATTTGAAATAGAAATGGCCACAATCAATTCTGAAACACTGCACAAAATTAATTAGAGTTCTGCATCGGAGGCCTGCGCGAAGATCCCGGCCGCTCGGCCCCATTTGTCTCCTGCCTCCTGCGATACGCCAGGGAAGGCTGTGGAACAAGCAGGCCCTGCCCTCACCCCGCCAGCCTCTCACCCCGTCATCAACGGACCTGCCGCACAAATGATTAACTCCAAATTATTCAAATGATTTCAAAACAGCCACGACAGGACTTACAGCAGCATGGGAGGAGAAAGGGAAAGAGAGGGAGACAGAGGGTGGGGTGGAGGGGCAGATTTATGGCCATTCATCAATATCAACAGTGACAAACATTGACGGGGCCGCACACGCGCGCGCGCGCACACACAGAAAGAGAGAAACAATGGAGGCCATGTGCTTCTCTCGTTCAATTCAATTCACAGGGGCTTTATTAGCATGGGAAAAATTAAACACACAAATGTTTAAATAAAAAACATTTGACATTCACGTGATTATCTATGCAACATACAGTATGCCCCGAGGCAAAGAAAAACACTTTTGGAATGATCTTATCTGAACGACTAAGTATCTTGTTTAAACAACTTACTATCTCATTTGAAAGTCTTTGCAAAAACGAAATAGTACTACTAAATATACGTCATGTGACAAAGAGCTGTCCTCCTCATTCACGTTTGGTGTGCTGTGCTGTGTTTCATGCTAATGTTTGCGGCGCAAACTTATCAAAACTTTGCTGATGTTTAAACTTATATCACCTGCTGACAGTTAAACATATATCACTTGCTCAGCTAGTCTACCAATCGTGTGCTGTCTAACCTAATAGAGAAGCAACATTCTGCATGCCTTGCTCTCTCAGCCTTGATTGTGTACAGGTGAAAGTAATTAAAGAAACCCCTCAAAAAGGGTAGCAGTGTTAAATTCGAGAGCCCTCTCCCCCCAGTGGTCCACAGGTACAGACCGACGGGGAAGAGCAGACACCATTATAGCTTGGAGGGTCTGATTGCTCCTCACGCTGTGGAACTGCGACCAGCTGTGAAAGTTAAGCGTCAATTTTCCTTCTCTTCTCAAAAGGTACGGATGACGAGGTGATACTAGTCAAGATAAAGAGCACATGGGATATGTGATGATTAATGGGGATACGAGCTGATGCTATACTGGAGGTATGTGATGATTAATGGGGATACGAGCTGATGCTATACTGGAGGTATGTGATGATTAATGGGGATACGAGGTGATGCTATACTGGAGGTATGGAGGATTAATGGGGATACGAGCTGATGCTATACTGGAGGTATGGAGGATTAGGACCCTTTCCTGATTAGGACAGATTCGTGCCTTGTGTGTTCCATAAGCGAGTGTAACTGGAGGAATTAGAAAAATAAAGAAGAGCGGGACTACGTCGAGTCTTCCAGCGTTGACTACTACCGTGATTACATGACTAAGTGTCCTACTGTATATCGAGGTAGTTGGGGGTGTTGAGTTGTTCAAACTACACGTCTTGTCCAAATGACTTCTTCAAACAGCTAATTTCATTAGGCAAGACCATGTGTGCACAGGCTGTGTAAAGGTTTGCTTCAGAATGTCAGTGCACCGGAAGTATTCACGACATGGTTTTAGATCTGATTTTGCAGTCACAGACGCGTTTCTGAGATCCAAAACAATACCCAAGTTGTAGTTTCCCATTGCATGTGGTTAGGAGATGGAATCCGAGGGCAACTGATCACATCCATGTGGTCCGAGGCATCCCGATATGGATTGGATTTGTATCGGCACAAACCTTACAGTGCTGCTGTACTGAGGTCTGCAACAGGTTTAAAGAACAGCGATCAGCAAAAGCAGACGAGAGCTTGCTAGAGAAAAAGCCTGTGAGATAATGACAATATCAAATCACCCTGAGTGTGTACAGATTGGGCAGACTCAAGCAGGAGAATTAAAATGTCTGTTGGCACTTGTCAACGTTTGAGAGTGACTGAAGTTCACTAAAGTTCACAAGCAACATTATTTTAACCGTGTGTTAGCAAGATCTATCAGCTCTCTAGGGCAAGAATGAATGTCTGACAGAAACGTTTTAGGCCGGTTTGAGCCACGCTCCTTTAATCACCCTAGGAAGGTGATTAATATAATAATAATATAATATTAATATAAAAACAGCAACAGGGGGAACTACAACTTGGGGATTGTTGTTATTAATATAAAAACATCAACTGAGTTACTGAGAAACCACACAACCAACCAGGCAAAGAACAAGTGTGTGAACCCCCTCACACACACCCTCTCATATCTGTAATTCACAGCAGATATTGAAGGACTCTACTGACTTCATGTGCAGAGATCTGGGTGTGAGTATGTGCGTGGGTAGTCAGTGGAATTGGAGCAGCCAATAACATCTGTGTTCCATCCATAGAGGGAGTCCGCCCTCTACAGTGTGTATCCACTAGGGGGGGTTGAAGGACCCATCTAGTGCCACTCTTCGCTAGCACTTCGATTGTAGCTACAGACTCTTTATTTCCCTCAAAACTCAACTCTGGACTTTGAAGCCGGTTGCACTACATTTTGTTTTACTTGAAACTCAGGGACTTATTTAGACCTGAGACACCAGGTGGATGCAATTAATGATAAGGGAGCACAAAAAAACAGCCATCTCCTTGAGGAGCTCCCTGCTTTATTTACAAAATAACTAGCTATGTCTGACTAGTCAAACATTTCATTGTGAAATAATAAGCAGGTTCTGATTAAAAAGTATACTCTGGTAAATGTTGTTACACCTACAACACTAATGACTATATAATTATGTAATAGCCTTTAATTATTAGTTGCCTTTAAGATTATATTTGGTTATCAATAAACTAGGCTGCCAAGCCTGATCAGACTGGAAACAAACATCAACACTGGCAAGGAATAATACCATTTTAAGGCTACACAAACTTAGTGATCAACATTCTGTTTTAGAAGGAGCCATCCGTTCATAATAAAAGCGACATTACCACACTAAATTACTTTCCCAATCTTGCAACTTTATTGCCAAAGTTGCAAAAGAACCTAACGGGAGATTTTACCAAAAATATACAAGGTGTTGGGGGTGGAGGGGTTTCAAGCTGTTGGGAGCAGGAATGACCGGTCATAGTTCAAAATTTACATTTAATTTGTTTCCAGATAAAAAACACATTATAATTCATTCTTTATTTAGAATGTCTTTGCCTTAAAGAAGAGGCTATATGACCAGAGCAAAAATCCACAATCCTGTCACTGGTTACAGAGTTCTTGAAACTCTTAAATACTTTGTTTCTATAGCAATTTACAGATTAAGTCAATACTCCCCCCATAACACAAAATATGCATTACTTTACTTTGGCCAACACTATGAAACAATGGACCGTCTATCATGCATTTACCTGAACACACTTTGCACATCTCCAAAGCTAGACCCACACGAAAAACTCATGCAAAACATGTATGCACATATATGTAGAGGATTTCTCAACATATATTTACATATGTGCCCTGAATATGTTTATGAAATATATGACTTACGCTTCTAACAATATCATAACACAATGCATGTCATATATTTTAATGTTGAATATTATGTGTTAAAATAATGAAATATATGAATATGCAGTACATTAAGCATTTCCCATCAAAATATCACAGAATTAACCGTTCCATTATTTTCCAGAGAAAAAGAGACTCATTATGAAAACAATATGAATATATTTTAACAGAGTATCATGAATGCTATTCCTCTCTGTAAAAGAACATCAAAGAAATGACTAGATAACAGAATAAACATGACCGGAAACAATACAAATATGGAAATATATCAGTTAGATGTAAATGCTAAATGCATATTACCAACTATAATTTTGTAATTTATGTAAATATATTTACATGTATTTAAGACATTAAAACATATTTGAAAATGGCCAAAATCGAATATGTAAATATATGTAAGAAATATATGGCCGCACATTAGTAATACATATAATACCTACATTAGTATATGTTTTTAAAAAAATATAGGCACATATTAAAAATATATGTTTTCAAAATATATCTCGATATATAATACTTCCGTGTGGGGACATTTGGTCGTTTCTCTTTGAGTAGTCTTACCATCTGGCAGACATTTTCCAGTAGAAAAACGGCTCTATACATACAGTATAGTATAGTACAGTATAGAGAAACATATTGGAGAACTCGTGCTTTTATGGGACACAAAAACTCTAAACACCACAGTTAAATCTACACCAGAACTGGTATATTACAACGTCCTTCGTTGATCTGACTTCACAACTGTATTGCTTCCTCAAAATCTGAGCGGTTGAGGCAAATATGACCTCCTCCCCCTCGTATTTCCTCTCTTCTGAGTACGTAAATGGTCCAACCATGTTGGTCACCTAATACAAATTACCGCACCAGTTTGATGAGCCTGATGCCTCTTCACAACTTCCGCCAAAGACATTTTTATACAGCCACATTTCCAAAAAAGTTGGGACGCTGTGTAAAATGTAAAGAAAAACCGAATGCAATGATGTGCAAATCATTTAAACCCTATATTCAATAGAAAATAGTACAAAGACAACATAACAAATGTTGAAACTGAGAAATGTGATTGTTTCTTGAAAAATATATGCCCACTTTGAATTTGATGCCAGCAACTCATTTCACAAAAGCTGGGACAAGGGCAACAAAAGACTGGAAAAGTTGTGTAGTACTAAATAAAAACCTGGTGGAACATATCACAACTTATTAGGTTAATTGGCAACAGGTCAGTAACATGATTGGGTATAAGTATTGAGTTTGGGGATCTTATCTATTGTACATAATATCATTAGAAGATTCAGAGAATCCGGAGAAATCTGTGGACAAGGGGACAAGGCCAAAAACCAATATTGGATGGCCGTGATCTTTGGGCCCTCAGACGGCACTGCATTAAAAACGACAATTCTGTAGTGGAAATCACTGCATGGGCTCTGGAACACCAAAAACCATTGTCTGTGAACACAGTACGTCACTGCATCCAAAAATGCAAGTTAAAAATCTACCATGCAAAGAAGAAACCATATTTTAAACAAGATCCAGAAACGGCGCCACCTTCTCTGAGCCCAAGCTCATTTAAGATGGACTGAGGCGAAGAGAAAAACTGTCCTGTGGTTTGACGAATCAAAATTTTAAACTCTTTTTGGGAATCATGGACACCACATGCTTCAGGCAAAAGAGGAAAGGGACCATCTGGTTTCTTATCAGTGCACAGTTCAAAAGCCAGCATCCGTGATGTTATGGGGGTGCATTAGTGCACATGGCATGGGTGACTTGCACATCTGTGAAGGCACCATTAATGCTGAACAATATATACAGGTTTTGGAGCAACATATGCTGCCATCCAGAGAATTTCTTTTTCAGGGAAGGCCTTGCTTATTTCAGCAAGACAATGCCAAACCAGATTCTGCACTTATTACAACAGCATGGCTCCATAGTAACAGTCCGGATGGTAAACTGGCCTGTCTGCAGTCCAGACCTGTCATCCATTGTAAACATTTGGTGCATTATGAAACGAAAAATAGGGCAAAGGAGACCCCAAACTGTTGAGCAGCTGAAATCCTATTTCAAGAAAGATGGGGAATACATTTCACTTTCAAAAAACAGGAATTGGTCTCCTCAGTTCCTAAATGCTTATAGAGTATTGATAAAAGAAGAGGTGATGCAACACAGTGGTAAACATGTTGGTAAACACGTTTTTGAAACATGTTGCTGGCATCAAATTCAAAATGGATATGTATTTTTCCAAAAACAATAACATTTCTCAGTTTCAACATTTGATATGTGGTCTTTGTACTATTTTCAATTAAAATATAGGGATGAATGATTTGCAATATACGCAGCATCCCAAATATTTTGAAAATGGGGTTGTGCATTACAGTACCTACAGTATACACAGGTCATTCCTAAAGTCAGTACTTTTTTTGCCCGTCACTCTTCAGTTCCTTGCAGCCAGTGACTGGAATGAACTGAAACTATCACTTTTTACTCATGCTAAGCATCTTATTTCCTTTGTGGATATGTCTATATGCATCCCCTCATATGGTAAACAACTATAGTCGTGGCCAAAAGTACTTTGATACACCTTTTCTAGAAAACTGTATATTTTGGCATTCGTGTATTTCCTTGGTTTGCAGAACAAAAAAATCTTATCCACAAAGAAATTGTAAAATGCCAATATTTTTGGCACCTCTAAAAAGTGGTTAGAAATAATTTGATTTCAAGCTGGTGATTCTCCTTTACTTTGGGTTTGATTTCATCTGTGGTGAGCAGCAGGTGCCTGCAATATGAAAATAACTAATTTGACAAGTTTGAATAGAGAAAAAGACTCATTCTCCTGTTTTGTGTCACCTAGTGTACCGCAATGAGCATGTGAGAAAAAAAGAAAACCAGAGAATTGTCTAGGAGGTCAGGGACAAGACCGTAGCAAAGCACAGACAATCTTAAGGCTACCAGTCCTTCGCCAAAGACCTTGATGTTCCTGTTTCCATTGTATGTGATGTCTGGGAGAAACTTCTGTGAACAGATTAGAACAAATTAGAGCTTTTTGGTAAAGCATATTTCTATGTTTACAGAAAACAAAATGCCTAAAGAAAAAACGAACACCTTCCCCATAGTTAAGTATGGAGGAGGTTCAGAGATATTTTGGAGTTGCTTTGCTGTCTTTGACACTGGGTGTCTTGAACATACAGTGGATATAAAAAGTCTACACGCCCCTGTTAAAATGCCAGGTTCTTGTGATGTAAAAGAATGAGACAAAGATAAATCATGTCAGAACTTTGTCCACCTTTAATGTGACCTATAACGTGAACAATTCAGTTGAAAAACAACCTGAAACAGCATTCAGTCTTTTGGGGTAGGAGTCAATTAGCATGGCACATCTTGACGTGGCAATATTTGCCCACTCTTATTTGCAAAAGTGCTCCAAATCTGTCAGATTGCGAGGACATCTCCGGTGCACAGCCCTCTTCAGATCACCCCACAGATGTTCAATTGGATTCAGGTCTGGGCTCTGGCTGGGCCATTCCAAAACGTTAATCTTCTTCTGGTGAAGCCATGCTTTTGTGGATTTGGACGTGTGCTTTGGGTCGTTGTCGTGCTGAAAGGTGAACTTCATCTTCAGCTTTTTAACGGATGCCTGAAGGTTTTGTGCCAAAATTGCCTGGTATTTGGAACTGTTCATAAGTCCCTTCCCCCTGACTAAGGCCCTGGTTCCAGCTGAAGAAAAACAGCCACAAAGATGCTGCCATCACCATGCTTCACTGTGGGTATGGTGTTCTTTGGGTGATGTGCAGTGTTGTTTTTGCGCCAAACATACCTTTTGGAATTATGGCCAAAAAGTTCAACCTTGGTTTCATCAGACCATAACACATTTTCCCACATGCTTTTGGGGGACTTGATGTTTGTTTTTGCAAACTTCAGCCGGGCTTGGATGTTTTTCTTTGTAAG
>JACXGI010001426.1:0-81640 GCA_016801175.1 Esox masquinongy | reverse complement strand
ACGTCTTGCCACCCTACCCCATAGCTCATTCATATGAAGAATACGGGAGATTGTTGTCACATGTAGCACACAGCCAGTACTTGCCAGAAATTCCTGCAGTTCCTTTAATGTTGCTGTAGGCCTCTTGGAAGCCTCCCTGACCAATTTTCTTCTCGTCTTTTCATCAATTTTGGAGGGACGTCCAGTTCTTGGTAATGTCTCTGTTGTGCCATATTTTCTCCACTTGATGATGACTGTCTTCACTGTGTTCCATGGTACATCTAATGCTTTGGAAATTCTTTTGTACCCTTCTCCTGACTGATATCTTTTAACAATGAGATCCCTCTGATGCTTTGGAAGCTCTCTGCGGACCATGACTTTTGCTCAGAGATGCAACTAAGAAAATGTCAGGAAAATCCTACTAGAACAGCTGAACTTTATTTGTGATAAATCAGAGTCACTTTAAATGATGGCAGGTGTGTAATGACTTCTATTTAACATGTGTTTGAATGTGACTGGTTAATTCTGAACACAGCCACATCCCCAGTTACAAGAGGGTGTGCACACTTATGCAACCAGGTTACTGTAAGGTTTTTATTTTTCATTTTTCCCCCTCAAAGATTTCAGTTTGTTTTTCAATTGAATTGTTCACATTATAGATCACATTAAAAATGTAAAAAGTTCTGACATGATTTATCTTTGTCTCATTCTTTTACATCACAAAAACCTGGCATTTTAATAGGGGTGTGTAGACTTTATATCCACTGTATGTATTGTATGGCATCATGAAATCAGGAGAATATTTTTGGAGAGCAATGTCAAATTCACTGTTAGAAAGCTGGGTCTCCGTCAAAGGTCATTGGCCTTACCGCAGGAAAATGATGTCAAACACACATTAAAAAGCACCCAAGAATTGTTAAAGACAAAAGTATTTTTGAGGTGTCCAGCAAGGAGCCCAGAATGAATCTTATGTAAAACTTGTTAAGAGATCTGAAAACAGCAGATCGGAGGCACCCTTCAAATCTGTGTGAACTGAAACAGTTCAGACCCAGGACTCCTGGTGAGCCCAATTACCAGGTAGAAACAAAAAACCGAAGTGTTTCGGCCCTGCAGGACCAGAGTTGAATGGCCCAGTTCGATGGATTTTACCGTGATTTAACACAAATCCACTTCACTAAATGGGATCCCGAAAAATTTTAGACATTAAACACTTGTAGACTACGGACTGTAGAACAATAAAACAATGGTTAAATTAATAAGAACCTATTTACAAAACAAGGAAAAAGAAAAAATAGGTCATGCAATATTACACCATCTTGGACGTTCTGCAATTTGTCATGGATATGTTTAGCCTTGGTCAAATAGCTTAGACATGAATAATGTGTTAACATCATGTCCGAAGAAATTGAATGTCAGTCCATTATGTATAGAGCCATGTCATCATTGAATCCTATTCCACAAGAGGTTTTTTAGATAGAAAGCAAATTTAACCAAATAAAATACTGCAGCCAAATGTAACAAAATAAATAAGCACATATATATTTTCTACAGGGAGGGATTTTTTTTTCTCTTACAAGACATTATTTGAATTGGTAATGTTTATTGCGGGCTAAATTTTGACCACCGGAACATTATACTGTAATACTGTATGTATTTTCTAATCTATAGAATGGTTTCTCTGAACATCATACAATAAGCTCAAGCAAGCCAGGTACAAGCCTATTCTCACATCTGAGAGAAAAGACTTTGGTAATCACTGCATTAGCTGCTGTGGCTTATTACAGAAAAATAGTCGTTATACGCTCTTAGCACTGGTTCAGCTAACTCAGCTACTGTTGTTTCACCTAACGTCCTAGCCACATCTGCACTCTGCTCTGTTTTGAGGTAAAAGCAGCGCTGTTCATCCTGCTCGATGTCCCCATCTTGCAGATAGATAGTTACACCTTTCTGTCTGTGATCACACAAGGTAACGAATCACAATGATTCATCAGAGCGAGAGGCTCCAGTAAGAAAATCGTTGACGAAATAGTTTGTAAAACCCCAACTCTCTTTGTTAGAAGCAAGCATGTGAAAGCAGGGATTCTAGGCTACAAGAGGGTGTTAATTTTTTAAATGTGTGACTTTCACTTGCTTTGTGCTCTCTAAATATTGATTGCATTGTAACTTCTGTAGTTCTGCTGGTGAAATCTGAGGATGGTGGTGGCTGACACATCCACACCTACATCCTGGAGTGTTCCTGGTCTGTTTGACAGTTTCTGCCGAATTTATTAAAGGGATACTTCGTTTTTTAGCATTTTAGACCTGATTTTCCACTTTTAGTGCTGAAGCATCATCCAGACCATTGCTTTGGTCAAAGTTTAATTTCTGAGATTCATTTGGCTTTCTAGTGGCGTGCACAAGACATATGCTGCAGTTGCCAGCCACAGCAAAATAAATGCTACAAAACGTCCCCACAATAAACTACACAAAAATATGTCGTTTTTCAGCCAGGGGATTTTTCTTCATATTTTTTATTTATTTTCCTTGACACCTTTTGGTAACACTTTATTTTGAGGGTCACAAAAGTTTGTCAGTAGATGTATACTGACTATCAGTAACATTTTAACTATCAACTAACCCGTAACCTTACCTTTACCCTAATCATAACCCTAACCCTTACCTTAAACCTTCTACACTAAACCTTAGCAAGCAGTTGCTTATCAACAGATAGTAATACTATCAACAAACAATCTATTGATATTCTGCAGATGGAAATTATGACTTTGAAAATAAAGTGTAACCCATCTTTTTGGTCCTCATGGTGACAGACATCAGTAGCAGACTCCAAAGGCAAAATCAAAGCATGGAATTAAGATAGTTCTTTTATACCTGCACTAATAAGGTGATGAAAACACCCATCACAAATGTAAAAACTATTGCATTTCTTAATGGTGAAACCAACATATGTAAAATAAAACAGGAAACGTCCACAAACACCTTAATAACTAAAAGCGGAGAATATGAACATCATGCTCCTAGTAACTGATTTCAAATCCAAACTTTAGGAGAATAGTTAAGTGTCACTTTCTGAATACTTAAGCAGGGCACTGAAGGGGAAACAGAAAGTCCCACAATGAAAAACGTCTCCATGAGGGAAATAGAGTTTTAAAGGTATGTGTTGAGTAGTGAATTAATGATGTGTACCAAACTTCAGTGTTAACCTCAAAGTTAAGTCTCTTCCAGGTTTTATATTGAAAAGGTTTTTTGTGATTGTATAAAGATCTCTCTGTAATGACAGCAACTGAGCGCTGGATTTGTTGGGTTCTACACCATGTTTCCGTCAATATTGTGTCTGTTTAACTAATAATTGTAATAAAATTGGGTCAGTTGTTTGTATTTAGACTATTGAATGTACTACAATATTAATCTAAAAACACATTGCCATCTTTTTTTTTATCTTCTCCCCTCATGCTCTGTCTCTCATCCAGTAAAACATTGTGTTTCATGTATATTGAAGTGCATGGACATTCCTACTGCTCTGATATGCATATGTCTGCTCTACACTATCTAAGTGGAGAGGTTTATTAACTGAATTCCCTACAAGCTGAGTTCTTTCATTCAATGCTTTTGGTCTGTCACTAGAAATCCAGCACTTAAAACACTGAAATATTTGAAGTTCTTGTCAAAACCCAAGTCCTTTCAGAAAATGTGTAATACTAAGGCGCAATTAAATCAAAAGCCTTTTCCACAGCCTTAGAACTTCAAGACGGTGTTAACTTTTGGACAAAAGGGCTAGTATTGCTGTGGATAGGGAGATACATCCCCGCTGTCAGAAACCAAGGGTTAATGTATCACGATTAGCACTCATGGGTCCTGATCTGATATATTTTTAATTAACGGTATCCCATTCAAGCGCTTGAAGGAACAAAAAAAAACGAGAAACTTTTGACAGCTCTAATTAATGAGCGTGCGAAACATGGAAGCCGATCTCGTGGAAGACGTTGGCTTCATTAGACAAGCCAGTCTGGAGCACATCAAACGGGTCAGAATGGCCTGTCTGATCCCTGCCTTTATTCCCCCCTCAGAGTGGCAACCGGGAGAGGGTGAGAGAAAGGAGGGGTGAGGTGGGGGTAGGGGGGAGACAGAGTGTAGGGACAAAGCGAAGGAAAGGCAGCCACATCACAACAGGAGAGATGAATGACTTTTTACCTCTGGACACACGGCCTTAATGAAACCTCCAGGGGCAAAACAATGGCATCGAACAGATTCACAGAAGTAGTCACGTGTGCACAAAACACACACACACACAAGAGACATTCCATGCATCCACATACACTATCGCGCGTACATCAATAGGCACATTCAATCTTCAATGTCTCTCCCTCTCTTAAACAAACGCGCGCACACTGAAAGAAGGCAGACGACAAAATATTCCAGGTCAGGCACACATGGAAATCTGGCACCAAATGTAGGCCCTGGATACCTACAGAAAAGCAAATAAATGTAATAGCTCCACCTACCAAGCACGTACTAGCACCAGGTCCTCAGTCCCAAAACCTACCCTTGACATACACGATAGCCAATTAAATGCTGTTCCCGTCATAATTCCATTGTATATGTTTTGTATTGTAGATGCTACGGGTTGCTGAAACCCCATTGCGCCTGGGGACATAACTCAAAAAGGCGTTCACTATCGCCTGTGCAGCCAGCTCATAAGGCCCTGATAAAGCCACAGCCAGGGATACAAACAGAGACATCAATCTTCACTGATCAGCCGATAGAGTGAAAGAGAGGACCAAAAATGGAGAAACAAATTGGATGTCAATATGAAGGCCGCAGACCAGGACCCTGGCTGGTCATAGGCTGGCATTGTGCTACACACTGACACGTGTGCGTGTGTGTGTGTGTGTGTGAGTGAGAGAGAGAGAGCAAGAGAGATGGAGTTTTAGTTTGTTGGTATCTATAGGGTGTAAAAGGAAATGAATGACGGGTGAAATAAATTCACATCCTGAGTTGCCCCTCTGAAAAAGACCTTTCCTTTGCTTTTTTAGCTGATAAATACAGTGGCTAACACTCCCAGTAAAAAACAAAAAATCAGAGTTGCATTGATCTATCAAATCTCCATCGATATGAAATAAAGTCTCACAATGAGTCAAGATTGAAATCCTGACATGCAGTCAACGTTCTTTGTCTATCAGAAATAACATCACTCATTTTTAATGATGCTGCTTACAGTACGCAAGCAGGGCCCTCCTAGTGTTTTCGAAATCTGTACTCCGACAACTAGTAGATTGTTAGTGGTGGATAAAAGTTCAAAGTTTGTCTAAGTTCTTCCAGAAACTTCTTCGGCTTCCCGGGCTGAGGTTCAGTCAATCAAAGTCCAAATGATTTATTGGCATGTGTGACATTTCTGTGGCGTGCTGCTTCAGGTCCTTCCTCTATCCATCCCTCTCAGTAATTCTCGCAATTAATGCATAAAGGCAAGCTTGGGTTATCGCTCCTTCTCTTTCCCTCCTCCTCTCTACATCCCTCACTCCCTCTCCATCACTCTCAGATCATGTGAGGGGATCGGCCCAGCTTATCTTTCCTCTCTGTGCTCTTATGAATATGCAAACGCCTCTTATCCACACGCCAGCCTAAGGTAACAGTCAGTGCTCAACTCGGTGCATAAAAATGCACTTCTTGTTTGGTGGCAAAGTTACAGAGGAGATAGAGAATGCCGTTAACTTTCTATCAAGCTCTCTGCTTATTTCTGACCTTGCAATCATCCCCCGCAAGGAAAAGAGTGCATCTCTGACCGCAGGGTTTCAGACACCACTGATTCCCAGAAATGACAATTGTTGGCCCAAGGTGAGAGCTAAAGTTATCAACTGCAATTCGCTAGTCATGTCATACCTATTTTGCCCAAGAGGGGGCGCTGTATCATACATGGGGGATGACGTTTGCCTGAATGTCAAGTACTCTCACAACCTCCACCCAGCACAGCCAGAAGAGGACAAGCTCCCCAGTTGGTTTATTCCTAGATTCCTGCTTTCCTTGGGCTTTTTGTTGCCATTGTGTTTCTACACCTGTAATGCTTGCACTTTGGAGTTCTCTGCTGGATATCTGTATAAACCATGTGACGATTGGTTGATTGATGCTGTTGTCTTGTTAGAATTCCATCCTGAATGTTCACTCTCTGTATTAGATCATTAGACATGGTGACTGTAAGCTTATTCCAAGACACTCCCAAATAGGTCACTGTCATGTCGCGACTATGTTCAGTTAGTTGAGCTTAATGTGTCTCAGAGATCTTTGTGATAGAGACAATTGACTACAGCTTCACAGGCCGGACAAAGAAAACCATTTCTGATGATTTGCAATATAAAGCCTTTCCAAGGACCTTTGGTGGGACAGAGTGGTCACAAATGGGATTCTTATTCTAGACTATTCTATCTCATTCAATGAAGCATTTCAATGTTTTTCTCTCAGACTTTTTTGTCTTTTTAATACTTCCTCGGTTTGTGAAGTACCACCACAACAATGTGCCATTCTATTGGAAGGTAAAGGGGTGAGGGTAACAGATGATTGACAATTAGCGGCCTGCACTGGGATGGAGCAAGCGACAAGACTTTAACCATTTATAATCCGCACCTCAACATCAAGGGGAAACCTTTTTCTATTGACAGCCCAGATGCAGGATGTCAAATGTTTTTTTTCCTATTGCTTTCAAGTGCTAGATTTGATGGTTTATATATTTTTTTTGTTCATTTCATTTTATCTCCCAGAAGACAGTTTTCTTGCATGGAACATTGAGGCCTTCTCTTACCATGTGATCACTGATTAAAGTCCTTTAAGTGTCACCTGCCTGCCAACTCTGCCACTGTTTACACTGGAGTAAGGATGCCAAATTAGGCTCAGCAAACACTAATGTTTCACAGGGCAGAGAGAGAGAAACGAGAGCGAGACGAGAGAGAAAGAGGATATTGAAGAGAAAAAACACAAAAGGCCTCACAAATGAAGAACAGAGCCTTCTTTCGGGTAGAAGCTTCCCTGGTGATTTTAATCCGATCTGAAGCTATGGCACGTGGAAACGCTGTGGAAGTCAACAAATATCATGTCAAATAAAGTTACATGTATAATAGTGTTTTAAAGTGCTTTTATTTCAAAAAGAATAATAATCTGTGTTGTCTTTTTCTCCTCCTAGTTTGATCAGTGCAACAGAGGAGAGGAGAGCGTAGTCACTCGGTTTTTGTCTGCGCGGGCGGGCATGGCGCTTAATGAACGACAAACAAAAACATGCACACTGCCTTGCTGTATACATACCACTTAAATACAGTGAGAACATGTCGATCCTGATTCCCAGTTCAGAGGGTCATGAGCAAACCCAACGGGAGCCAATTCATTAATTCAATTTGTCCTGCGCTGTGGAGCAGTTTCATGTACTTTTTAACTGAGTAAAGGAAACCATATCGGCATGAGACAATTTTGGTGCCAGTATCAGGGACAAACAAGGTTCTGCAAAAATTACAATTTGAGATGGAGGAAGGATTCAACCATCAAGTATGAGAGTAGCGTGTTCTGGCAACACCCGAACTGCTTCACCTGTGGTTAACAGCGCCATCTGTAGGAATGTTTGGGCAGAACCACTGCCAGCCAAAACTGCAGTTCAATTCAATTTCAAATCATTGGTCAAGTACTATTTTCAAAAAAACGTACCATGCAGCTGTGGTGCCAAATTTAAGATAACTTTACTTGGTCTTTGTCCATGCTGATCAAAATGGTTTAAATATTTTACATTTGTGTTACATAGTCAGTCAAATGCAACATTGTTTTATAGAATTGGACACTTCTCAGCAGTGAGAGAAGATAAACATACAATTGTTTTTATGTATTTGCACCATATTAAAGACAGAGAGTTTTCCCACACCTGGTTGAGGTCTATCAAACATCCCATCATCACTCCCCCCACCCCAGTCTGGCCTTTTGCCTCTGCTCATTTCCCTATTGACCCTGATGTAGGAGCAGTCCATGAGGAAGTGATGGGGGGAGGGAGTGTTAGCTGAAAGGATCATGCACAACACATCAACATGTGTCAGTAAGGCTGACCCACACCGCTCCACAGACAGGTGAGAACGCTCACATAGCCCAGAGCAGGTAAGGTCCCCTTCTGTTGTTCTCACACACACACACACACGCACACACACGCGCACACGCGCACACGCGCACACACACACACACACACACACACACACACTTCTGACATACTAAACAGATGCAGGCTGCTCTCTGAGAGGTAAACATCGCCCGTCCCGTTGCACGATAAACCAAAAATTTTATAACAAATGTATTTTCAATGAACTTCCCATACTGCTCTGTAGCTTCTCTGCTCAGCCCAATTAAAAGCGAGCTTTAGTTACCCTCTACAAAGACCACCTTTCTCATGACAAATTAAAAATCACTAGAAAAGATATAAATTGAAATAAAAAAGTTTTTTTTCCAAGTCAGCAAAAATCCCTCTCCTAATTATAGACAGTGTAGATTATCCAGACTGATATGCTCCAGTCAATTAATTCATATTAATTTATGGATGACATTCAGATGTGCTGCTTTTTGTCTTTAGCCATGTTCGGGAGGATCAGAACTGCAATGTATCATGGTTACTATTACTGACTGACTGCTCCACAAATAACAATCAGTCAATGTTTATGATTTACGATGATTTGTGGATCAGTCAGTCCGCAGTCACCTACGGTCATTTTGATCATCTCAAACCCGGCTTTTCTTCAGAAGTTCACGCCCACACAGATCTCACACCGCTTCCTCAACGCGAGCAGCACCAATTGTTCCCGGATTCTGGACATGTGAAACACAATCACATTCACCCATAATGTATAATTGTATCATTCTTTCAAACTTGTCACTCGTCCCGAAACATTAAAGCCGTGACCTTGACCCCCACCTGTAGTCTCTAATATGTGCGCTGCGCGGAGATTAGAGATATCAAATATATATTTCATTACTCCACACTCGGGGAAAACACTGGACACAAGTGCACGGTCTCCCACACCATTATTAGATTCCTTAAATCATTGACATCAGGAGCCATGTCTGGACAAAACACACTATCCCCCACTCCTTTGGGTAACCGGGTGTTAATGTCACACTAGCCAACCTTTGTATTTCTCCCACAGATCCTTCTTTTCCATGCCAGCCTGCCTGTCAAGCAATGACCACTGGTTTTCTTCCAGCTGTTGGAGACAGAATGGATAACGTCTTGCACCAGCTTTAATTAAACACAAATTAAATTTAGGCCCACAGTTAGGATGTAGCGGCTAATGTGGTGAACATCTTACGGTGCGATAGCATACAGCTAATTTAAAGCTCACGAGGGGCATCCTTCATTCAGCCTCCAAACAGCAAACACACCAACGCCTCCCCCGTCAAGTCTGGCAGCGTTCTGAGGTATTAGTTCCAGGTTTCACAAACTGTACTGGCCCATAACTTTTTTATTTATGGAACAATAATTCTGAGATCCCATATATATATAAATTTAACAACCAATGTTAAGGCTATAAGAAAATACTTTTTACCGATTTTTAATATTTCAATCTGAAGGTTGTGTGGTTTAGAAAGGTTCAGCCAAACGTCAAGGAAAATTGTCAGGTAATAACTTTGTATGATCTTCTGTGAAGAAAAGAATCCTCGATTAAGTTATTTTCCCCCATTCTGATTTAATGCCGTGTCCTTCCTGTCCACTATTTTAAGAGACATGTTCATGTGACTTATCTTTCAGGAATAGAGTTATAATATTTTTTAGCTTCGAGCTTTTTCACCCCGCGATATATCTTCTGAAAGGTGTCGAAGAATACTTGAGCCTCGAAATTCAGTTGTAGTATAAACTCGTTGAAATTGCACGTTACTTTTGTGTTGGAGCCTCACTTCCAAATATTGCAGTGCGCCCAAAAGTCTGACAGGTGCTGCTCTCCGTTTGAGCCAGAAAACAATAATCGATTTGAAAAAATAGTGATGTTAATGCCTTTTTGTTATAGCTTGTTTGTGGCCTATCAATTCAATACTGCCAAATGCAAGTATTTTCTTATTGAATTCAGCATCAAGTGAAACCCTTGCTGTTAGATAATAGATAGCAAAGCAGCATTCCAAATTTCTAACCGAGCTAATGAGTAAATGACTTCCTCATTCATACAAAGGCATCCTATAAGTACAACTGCTCTGCACACATCAGAAGGCTGGGCTTCATTTAGGAAATAATAATGATCACACATCCTCCATTAAAATATTGGAAGTATGAGGTATGCTATTATGAATATGAAGTGTGATCATCATTATCATCAGACCCTGGACAAGAACTGACTGTCAGAGGAAGGTACTGAGTGGTAGAGGCAGGTAGGCCTGTTCATTCAGCCGGGAGCTGGATGACTTTGTGTAACACAACACGGATCCATGCATGTAAAAGTAGCGATGGCTATTCAGATTTTTTTCAGCAAGCTGTCATTCGTGGCTCCGTCCACCCAAAACAGACAGCTCACACGACTACCGTAATGCTTTTTGTTCAAATTGCTTAAAAATCAACAAGTAACTACAAAAAATTGTCTAATCTACAACGTCGACCATTATGAGAGATTGCGAACAGCACGTCTCCCCCTGCGTGATTATCTATGTGGAGGAAAAAAAGGCAATTAGACATATTTTTTATGCAGCTTTGTGTAGCCTAATATATTGTATAAATGTTACCTAATGTAGCCTATGAAAATACATCTGGGAAATGGAAATTGATATGGGGCTGGTCAAGTTGCTGTGGGCAGATCTCGATTCCAGCCCAGCTTCCTCTTTCGGCTAACGTGGTATATCAACGTGAACTGAAACGTAATTTAAATAATTATGTAAAATAAACCATTTATTCTTATCTTTCATATCTTTATAATACTTTCAAAACCATTAAAAAGTTTGATGAAGAAAACAGGAAGCACTCTGTTTAATCGCAATTACATTTAAAGAGAACTCACTGAGGATATAAAGTTGTGTTGGAACAACGTTTGAGTAAATAATAACGTTGTCAGATGACAAGTGATTGTCACTCGTAAGTAGACGTCTTAAGGATGCGTTCTAATGGATAGCTGCTGGGAACCACTCATCACACATTTGCTTACATGTCATTAACAGACATTACTTTCGTAAACCTGGGTCTATGAACCAAGTGCACATTTGGCTCTCAAGCCTCTCTATGGCAGTCACTAGTTTCTGCTATTCTACAGCCACATTATTTTGAGACAAGTGTTTGGTATGGGGTTACCAGGGTCGTTAAGGTTAGTTTTGAAATCCCATTTCAAGAGACATTGTAGAAACCTGGATGGTTTATCACTGTGACTACTGAAGCTAGTTACAACCTGACCCCGTTTACCAAACGAGTGACCACAAATGGATTTGCGACCCCTAGTTTGGGAAACGACGAGCCACCAGAGCTAGAGGTCACAGGTTCATATAAGTGTCAGATAGGGTCAGGTTGCCGCTGTGGTCCCCTCCATCTTCTCCCCGAAGGAGTTAAAAGCGGGGCTGCTGGAGGGGACTTTTTCTCAGGCTAATGGACTCTTTAGGATTGCATTTACCAGTCATAAAAACAAGTAATGGGGTCACTCCGCCATGTCTTAGGGCGCTACAAGAGCAAGATCCCTCTCTCAGGGCCCCATAAAACCACACCAATGTCTGTCTCTGTCCCCTTGTCCACTTAGCACACACAGCTATGACACAGAGTCACATCACTCATTTAAAAGAACACCTCACAATAGCACCATTCGGTTGTTTTAGCATGACAACACAAAGGAATGTAACAGAGTTGACCCCTGTTTATATTTTATCCTCGATATTCCTGATTCGGCATCCCTCGATGTTTAACCTGTTTTCGAGAAACGCATAGGGGGTAAAGACGGTGTGGTATCTAGACGATTTCCTGTCCTCGGAGTGGGCACCGGTTTACAGGATAGACCAGGGTCCAGACGAGGCGGCAAAGAGCCGCGTGTCGAGTGTGTTTCAAGACAAGGCTCCCTCATTAGAGAGACGAGGCATGTGCCTCTCCACACTGATGATTGTTTGCACTCTGTTTATTTCTGGGAAGAGACGCCAAGCGAGCTGTACAGGAATATTAATTCACCTATGGAAATATTAACGCGGAATGTGAGCGGCAGTTTGCCTTAGTCATTAAGACACATTAGCAGCGATTGCAGGAGTATGACGTACACGGCCATCTCCTTTTCAGCTCAAATGGGAACGGATACAATGACAGCGGCCACGGCGCCTCCTCAAGACATCAACAGCAGAGGAATATGTTGTGTGAAGAGGGGAAGAAAAAAAAGAACACAAACTGGATTGTTTTTTTCTTCATGAGCGGATAACAGCATTGCAGTGTGACAAACTTGAAACCGTGCTTTTTGCCTTGGGCCAAGTTAATTGCATAAATTTTCTCTGACAATTTCACAAAAAGAGAAGACAGGGAGGGGAAAAAGGAACAGCAATGACTGTGTGTTTGTTACTGAAGTCCCGCTGTCATTTTTCACCAATGATGAAATTAGTACAAAGTGTTCTCTCTGGCTATAATCAATCATTACTTTTACTGGGTGCCACCGAATATTGCTGAAACCATATTTCCACCACTTGAGGACAAATGCTTCTCGATTGTGTGGCACCCTTGTCTATAAATATATCTCAGTGCAGCTCCCTGCAGTATAACATTTTCGTTTGTACAGAGAAAACATCTGTTTCGGCAAACTGCTGGACTTGACCCGAAAACAGAAATGTGCACTTCAATGCTTTTCTGAGAGCTTTGGCACCTGCTAGTGTCTGTACACCACACTACAGGAATAGTGCCATTGATGGAATTTAAGCTAGCCGTCCGCTTAGACTGTCAGTAGAATATTTTGGAAGACAAGCCCATTGACTATGGAAAACTAGCCAGTTACTATCCAAAATGTTGTTAGTTTTTTTTATGGGAAACCATTTTTTTTAAATGTCTTTTTAGCGAAGGTATAAAGAAACATTAATTCTGGTCTTTGGTTTGACACTTCATTGTAAAAGTGATATAAACTTCGGTCTTTCAGTAGAGAACTCAGCCATTCAAATGTGTTGCAGAGGCACCTTGTAAATATGTTTTTTTTTAAATGATGCACACAAACAGTAGTCCAGAGACAAGCGCCACACAGGGGAAACGGGAACCAACATTCACAGAGGCGGCCTTAAAAGTAGCTAAATTTGTTGCTTGTCTCTTTTACAAGTATCTGAAGCGGTCTGAAAAGCTGTTAGATCTACAACATTGCTTAATTGGCCACAGAGAATGTAGCAGCCAAGGCATTAAGCAAGCTGCGAGCGATTCCTTCAACCAGAGTCATTTTATGTTTTTTCGCTGAGAAATTTTAACCCCAAAAATGGGGAGGTTAAACTGCAGCATTCAAAACATTTTATCCTCCCCAAAAATATTTTAAAAATTTCCCATATATAAATATATGGAACAGCTGGTAGAGTGACCGGTTAAATTCAATCTCTGTAAGTGATTGTTGACAAGTTTCGATTATCCTATAAAATACAAACCCCATTAATCCAGCTTGTTTTAAATAGTGTTGCGGGAACGAACGGTTTTGTACATCTCCGAGCGATCGTGTATTATGAAAAACAAAACGTCTATATTTTCTGTCTTGCGAAGAATAATGGTTGGGCCTCATTCAAGTGCTGAGGGATGCAGACAGCGTTTTAAAACTACAAAGCTCCCATCATCGCCATCGCAGGCTTTCCTGGGCCCCTTCAGATGGTGATGGAGCCACTGTGGGACCGCGGCGTGATTTGTAAGGGTAGTTTGGCTCTCATTTCCCCTGGCCACGCATGCGGTCGCTCGCCGGGCCTCGCCTCTAGTGAATAGTGCCCAAGCCTCCCAGAGGAAAATCTGTTCCGAATCGCATTACAGCCATTTCCCATTTGGAATGATGGGACAAGCCCCAACAGAAATCAAATATTTATCATGTTGTATTAACCCCCACCCACCTCTATAGCCACACTAACACCCCCATCACTCTGTGTGCTGGCTAGTCTCTGCACTGAATTAATTATCCTATTAGGCCATAGCTCAGGTGTTTTTTGTTGTTTAGTTGGGTGTACATGCTCACATGCACGTGCACTGCACACAGAGACAAACACAGAACAATAAATATACATATGAAACTGGATCAGAATCACTACATTGAGGGAAATTGTATTATTATAACCTCACTTGCTCTCTTTTTCTGAGATCAGAATGTTTTGTATTCCTGGGAATAAATACATTTATGTAAACGTAAGTTCAAACATGGCTTGGCCAAAATGTTTGATCTTTGCACATCAGGCTAAGTTTAGACACTTAAGGGCAAGTGTGACTGCATTGTTAAGGATTTCTTCCTTCCCTTTATCATGGACAATCTACCAGTCCCAGCCGCAGAGAAGTTTCCCCATAGCATGACAAACCACTGTCATTTAGGGATGGTATAACCAAGTGATGGGTTACCTTTTTTTTCGCCAGATGTAGTGCCATTCAGATCTAAAACATATATTGCGGTCTTATCAGACCAGATATTTTTCCTCACATACTCAAGGTCCTTTAAGTGTTTTTTTTTTTTTGGCAAATTACAGCACGTTATTATTTGCACCTAACGGTGCCTTTTTTTTACCCGGTTACTTAGTATGACCGGACAGCTTGGAAGACTCGGTGGTTCCAAAATGCTTCCATTTCACAATGATGAAATGAGATCTCAAATCCTAGAGGTCAACAGAGAATTCTTTGGAGCAGATGTCTTGCATTTTGTTTTTACACACACTGTGAAATGTTGGACTTAAACAGGTGTGTGCCTTTCTAAATCATGTCCAATCAATTGAATTGACCACAGATGGACTCAAATAAAGTTTTAGAAACATCTAGGATGATCAAAGGACATTGGATACATCTGAGCTCAAAGCGTCTGAATAATTAGATTGGATATTTCAGTTTTTCATCTTCAATGAATTGGCACAAGTTTTCACTTTGTCATTGAATAATGTATGTAGATTGATGGCAAAAAATGTCCATAAAAAAGTCATTTACACAAAATGTGGAAAAAGAGAAGTCTGAGTACTTTCCAAAGGCTATGAGATATATAATAAAGAAATAGGTACAAATTATTTTTAAGTTCTGGCATAATGAAAACCTACAATTGAAAGTTGATTTAACTCATGCTTTACTCTCGTGGCCAAAGCTTCAATTGGAGGAACAAAGAAAAAAAACACCAGAAACTAACCATGCAAAATGCCATGGAGGACAATGTAATACTCTTTAAAAAGAAATCTGACCAGTTAATCTGGGGTCAATTCACATCACTTTCTCATAATATGACTAATTATATAGGTCCCACAAGTCAGGAAAGACAGGGTAAGTAGTTCTATACATCTTTTGATTGCATCTACCTCTTCAGTGCCATTCAGTATGTTTACATGAGCTTCTTCCTTTCCGACACTTCCTTGTCTCCTATTTCAAGAAGCTCAAGGTGGGTACTACACGTCATGCATAAAACTGACATGTACAGTTGTGCTCAAAAGTTTGCATACCCTTGGAGAATTGGTAATACATGTATCATTTGTAATGAAAATATGAGTGAGCAGGCAAAACACATGTCTTTTATTTCTTATGGGATTCATATTCAACTGTAGGTTATAACAGAATGGCACAATCCTTAAACAAAACATGGCAACAAAGAAAAAATGAACTGTTTAAAAGTCTGCATACCATTAGTTCTTAATACTGTGTATTGCCCCCTTTAGCATCAATGACAGCATACAGTCTTGTAATAGTTGTCTATGAGGCCCCGAATTCTTGCAGGTGGTTTAGTTGCCCATTCAACTTGGCAAAATGCCTCCAGGTCACGTAAAGTCTTTGGGCGTTTTGCATGAACCGCACGTTTGAGATCTCCCCAAAGCGGCTCGATGATATTAAGGCCACTCCAGAACCTTCACCTTTTTCTGCTGTAACCACTGGAGGGTCAACTTTGCCTTGTGCTTAGGGTCGTTGTCATGCTGGAAAGTCCAAGACCGTCCCATGCACAGCTTTCGTGCAGAAGAATGCAAATTTTCAGTATTTTCTGATAACATGCTGCATTCATTTTGCCGTCAGTTTTCACAAGATTCCCTGTGCCTTTAGAGCTCACACACCCCCAAAACATCAGTGAGCCACCACCATGCTTCACAGTGGGGATGGTATTCTGTTCACTATAGGCCTTGTTGACCCCTCTCCAAACATAATGCTTATGGTTGTGACCATAAAGCTCTGTTTTGGTCTCGTCACTCCAAATTACAGTGTGCCAGAAGCTGTGAGGTGTGTCAAGGTGTTGTCGGGCATATTGTAACCAGGCTTTTTTGTGGCACTGGCGCAGTAGAGGCTTCTTTCTGACAACGTGACCATGCAGCTCATTTTTGTTCAAGCATCGTCGTATTGTGCTCCCTGAAACAACCACACCATATTTTTCCAGAGCAGCCTGTATTTCTCCTGAGGTTACCTGTGGGTTTTTTTAATCTTTTGTGGTCTACCTGACCTTGGCTTGGTATCAAGAGCTCCTTGAATTTTCCACTTGTTAATAAGTGATTGAACAGTACTGACTGGCATTTGCAAGGCTTTGGATAACTTTTTATATTCTTTTACATCTTTATAAAGTTCCATTGCCTTGTTATGTTATGTAGTCTTTTGACAGTCCTTTGCAGCTCCCTATGGCTCAGTATCTAGCCTGCTCAGTGCATCCACATGAGAACTAACAAACTCATTGACTATTTATACACAGACACTAATTGCAATTTAAAAAGCCACAAGTGTGGGAAATTCACCTTTAATTGTCATTTTCACCTGTGTGTGTCACCTTGTATGTCTGTAACAAGGCCAAACATTACATACAAGGGTATGTAAACATTTGCTCAGGGCCATTTGGGGGATTTCTGTTATCATTATGATTTTAAAAGGAGCCAAACAACTATGTGATAATAAATGGCTTCACATGATCACTTTCCTTAAATAAAAGACAGTTTTTTTGCATGATCAGTCATATTTTCAAAATCCATGCCATAATTTCACAATTTCTGCCAGGGTATGCAAACTTATGAGCACAACTGTAATTACCATTTGTATGGGGTATGATGGCCATTGGTTCAGCTTACCCCAAGGCAATCATTTTGACTATATTAGCCAGGAAGAGGGAAGGTAAGAGTGTGCACTTTCATTATTTCAGGTTTGGGTCCTAATATACAGCTCTGGAAAAAAATGCACCTTTTTCTTTCCTTTCCAAAAAAGTTGAAAATGAAAGTTTTGAGTGAGGAACAGAAGCGTTCAGTTTGCAGTGGTCTCAATTTTAACCCTTCTGTACCTCACTCAAAACCTTCCTTTCCAACTTTTTTGGAAAGGAAAGAAAAAGGTGCAGTGGTCTCAATTTTTTCTGGAGCTGTATTTTAGAGAACTGAGCTAATGTAGAAAATACAACAAAAATCTGTATTGGTTTAGTGATGACCTTTTTTTTGAAAACTGCTTTACAATATTCATATTCTGGATTTTTTTTTTTTTTGCAGTTTGAATTTGTATTTTAAATCGTAGGTTATCAAAGATTGATAATACTTTTACATTTGCCATTAAAACTAATTCAAATGCAATCAGGTTTTAGAAAGTGTTTGTAAAAGGCAAAATCGTAAAAATGAGATGCATCATAATCCACGATCAAGGGGGTGAAGGGGCATTCCTGTATCTTAATAATATAGTTAGTAGATTAGTAGAGTATGGTACAGTGGATACGATTCTCATGGGGGGGGCAGTACTGGGGAAAAAAAACACTTCTGTAAGTTGCACTGGATAAGAGCGTCTACTATTTTATAAAAAACTAAAGGAGAACATTTGAAGTCTATGCCTTTATCAGTAACTGAACACCTTTTTAAGAAAAATGAATGAACATTCCTAGCTTCAAACACATTCTCTTAAGCTTGTGTGCATCCAGGTCAGTCAAACCAAGTCAATTATACTTCAGGGACATCAATCTGTCCAATTAGGAAGCATAAGCGCTTGTGAATCAGTGTCACCTGTTTTGGTGCAAATGAAAGTGACAACAGGTGCACTGGAGAGGCAAAAGCAAGACAACGCCCAAAAAAGGGAATGGTTTTGCAGGTGGTGGCCACAGACAATTTTTCTCTCCTTATCCTTCCTGACCGATTCATCTCTAGTTTTGCATTTTGCTAGTGTCCTTGTCACTACTGGTAGCATGAGATGGTACCTGCAGCCCATTCAGTTTGCACAGGTAGTCCAGCTCCTCCAAGATGCCGCATCCATACGTGCCGTCAAAAGGTTTGCTGTGTCTCCCAGTACAATCTCAAGAGCATGGAGGAGATACCAGGAGATGGGCCGTTACATGAGAGCTGGACAGGGCCGTAGAAGGGCATCAACCCAGCAGCAGAACCGGTTGGAGGAACAGGAGGAGCACTGCCTGAACCCTACAAAATGACCTCCAGTGGGCTACTGGTGTGCGTGTTTCTGACCAAACTGTCAGACACAGACTCCATGAGGGTGGCATGAGGGCCCAATGTCCTCTAGTGGGACCTGTGCTCACATCCCAGCACCGTGCAGCTCGATCGGCATTCGCCAGAGAACACCAGAATTGGCAGGTCTGCCACTGGCGCCCCATCCTCTTCACAGATGAGTGCAGGTTCACACTGAGCACATGACAGTTATGAACGTTATGCTGCTTGCAACATCATCCAGCATGACTGGTTTGGCGGTGGGTCAGTGATGGTTTGGGGAGGCATATCCTTGGAGGGTTGCACAGACCTCCACGTGCTAGCCAACTGTACCCTGACTGCTGTTAGGTACCAGGATGAAATCCTCAGACCCATCGTCAGACCTTACTCTGGTGCAGTGGGCCCTGGGTTCCTCCTGGTGCAGGATAATGCCCAGCCTCATGCGGTCAGAGTGTGTAGGCAGTTCCTGGATGACAAAGACACTGATGCCATTGACTGGTCCTCACGTTCCCCAGACCTGAATTCAATTAAGAATCTCTGGGACATTATGTATCGTGGATCCGACCCTGCCAAGTAGCTCCACAGACTGTCCAGGAGCTCACTGATGCCCAGATCCAGGTCTGGGAGGAGATCCCCCAGGACACCATCCGTCGTCTCATCAGGGGCATGCCCAGACGTTGTCGGGAGTGCATACAGGCACGTGGGAGCCATACAAACTACTGAGTCACATTATGAGTTGCCATGATGATATTCACGTAAGTTGTAACAGTCTGTGATTTCAATTGTTTACTTTGATTTTCAGTTTGAGTTTGAATCTTGCCCACAATCGGTTGGTGATTTTGGTTTCTACTGAGCGTTATGACATTTTGTTCTCAACGAATTACACAGTGTACAGTATAGATATTGATCTTTAATATATTTAGTTCATTGAGACCCGATGTGTTTCAAGTGTTCCCTTAATTTTTTTTGAGCAGTGTATCAATCATAACTAGCTATAAATAGCGTTTGGACGACTACTCAAAACATGCATGAGTCGGATGACATATTTCACTACAGTACATATTGAATGCCATTTTGGTGTGGCCCAATCGGGTTTGGTTCCACTCCATTTCAATTCCAGACCAAATTCAAATAATAATGTAAGTTTATTTCCTGAATTGACTGGTATTAAAATGGAATAGACCCCAAACCTCTTTCTAATACAGGATCTATGTGTTCTCATCACCAACTCAGTCATTAAAGAAGCAACTGTTTGTCCCAGAACAAAGCCACAGACCACTCTCTCTCTAGGCTTGTCCTCCAGTTCAGACACATCCCAAAAGTCCACACAAACTAAAAAGGGAAAGTTTGGATACTCTACTCGTTAAATGCATCTGAATGTCTATTGGATTTCTTAGAGGGAAGACATTTATCTTCCTCCTCAAGCTGTTGTCCATAGTGAAGAAGGGGGAAAGAGGTGCACGTTAGGGATGTCTGGAAATCCTAAAAAAAAAAAAAGAATATGTAAAAAAAACAAAAAAAAAACAGCAGGAATTCGTAATAGCGACTTACTGATGAGATCACTTTGATATTGAGAATGCCCACTAAGTTAGTTTACCAGGAACAGAGGTCTCACCTATGCCGCTCCATGTGCATAGCACTGTAAAACATAACTAGGAAACCACACCAAACCAATAAATGATAAAAACACGTGTCATCACCCCGGCTTTGGCACATTGCTTCATGGAGCTAGGTCACAACGTCCTTGTGGCCCAAACAGATCAGAGTGTCCAATTATCTCACGAAAAGGGAAGTATTATATTCCTTATAGATTCAGACTGGGACAGCGTAGATGGTGCTGAGTGACCGCTGAAGTTTTACTCTGTGTCCTAATCCCTCCCTTTGAAAGGTTAAATGAAATTAGCAGTGATGAAAAACAACAGTCACCGGAAATTAACATTTATCTCCTGCTGTCGAGTACAAAATAAGGGCGCATCGCCCATGTATTTGTTTACCATAATCAGTGAGATGTTTAGGGCAGATTTATAGAGGTAAATATTTTGACTCCTTGACTTCAGAGATAATTCCAGCTTTACAGGCTTGTATTTCCACACATAATTTCCTTAAATAAGGTGAATACTGCACTTAAAATCTCCACCATTTAATTATTTGCATCAGTCTAATAAACAAACTTTATAGCAGTCATAAATCAGCCAAACAAAAACACACAGAGAGCTGTTAATCTTACAGATTCTATCATAAACTGCAATCTATAAAAAATATGTTTTATACAAACATGTGTGCTCAGCTGAATACCTTAAGTAAATGCAATAAATATGGCTAACATCATGTATAAATCTTGGTTGCTGCATGTTGTTAATTTGATACATTAGGCAATAATTCGCTATAAATAAATGTTTATTAGCTGGCCGATTCTGTTCGTGGTGCTAATGATATCTATTTAAGAAGATCCTTAGGAAGATTTCAATTAGTAGACCACAGAACTTTCCAGAGCTATGCCTATCACTATGTAATCCATTAACCATGGGCACACTACTTACTTGGTCAAACAAAACAAATCTATTTGATGCACTAGAATCATTACATTGGCTTCCTCCCTTCCCTATTCTTGTTGGGGGTGTTCCATTTCTCCTCAAAGGATCCAACTCATTGCTAGGCAGCGACAGCTGTAGGAGAGAGAATTGCTTTGGGAGGCTAGAATTGCTGAGGGCTATGTTAAGAGTCAACAAAACTGGACACTGGTCTGAAAGTCAAATGTTTCATGCATGATAACTGTGTTTCTGATCAATTCCCCTCAGATTAGCCTGTCGGCAACTGTCTGTAACTAACTACTAATCAGTTTCATTGTAACCTAAACCTATAGGTTATAATGATTAACCATAGAAAGGCACTTCCTAGGGATAAGAAGCTGCAGGCTTGGCCATCTACAAAAGCAGCAATGGCTACCTATTCACTTATTCATTCATTCACATTATTTTATTAAACTAGTCATGGATCAATAAGTAATTCATTTCACTGGTTAAAGGAAAATAGTTTAATGGTGAGCAATCTAAAAGTAATGTTGCTTCTATTTGTAGCTTTCAGGTTGAAACTCCAGATGGGGGGGCAGTGGCACTTAATTCATTGATTGAATTTAAATAGTGCATTTCTAGAAAACCAAAGCATAAATGCTGGATGCTCACCTCATTCACCACCAGTGTGTAGCCCCCACCCCCCCCACCCCCACCTGGATGACACATTGTGGTCAAAGTGCGCCAGAACACCCAGCACATCAGCCATCAGGCGGAGATTAGGGCAACGATAAATGCCAATCAGCAATGAGAGGAATAATTCGGCGGCCACAATGGGAATAAGGCCAGGTTGGAATTGGCCTAATGGGTGGTGATGGGGCAATGTCCCAACCCAAAATACAGCCCTCTGCCCAGGGCAATATCCCCATTACCGCCCATTAGGCCAAAGGGAACAGTGCCTCCTAGTGACCTTCCAACATCAAGCATCTGGTCTCCTGTCCGGGGACCAAAGAGGAACGACTCTGCTTGGCTGCACTGCTAAACAAAAGTATTAGTTCAAATAATTCAATATTGCCAGTATCTTTGGAAGCTTAAATATTTTAATATTGTGAGAAAGCCCTGCGGATCCAGACAGACACGAGGACATCACACAAACACCGGTGCCCATGTCTTCTGCAGAGACAGACACCGGTCTCATTCGAAATGTGTCTCTATTACAAACAGTGGCAGACTGGGGATTGAACAGAACCCTCTACCTGCTCAGAGATAAAGCACTTATGACCAGTGTAGTACTGGGGCTCCATACCTCCCTGTGTATTACAGGAACCAGTTCACCAGCAACAGAGTCAGACAGATCGTGTCCATTCAAATAGATAGGGTATATAATGTCCAAATTGAACACCGCTGGTATGAACCAGGTTCTTATATGTCAACATTTTTCATACAATCATGGCGCAGCGATTATAAATTATTTATTTTCGCAGTAAAAGTGTTCTGCAGTGGTATTTTCTCCAGGTGCTGTGAGATTCGTTAAGGCAACTATGGAATGAGAAATCACAGTGGAGCGCTGGGAAATCGGATCACAGTCCACAAATAAGCCAACGGCTCTCTGGAAAATGATTTCAAAAGCAGCTCCAGCGTGCCACAGACGCACGGAGAGGATGAATTTGAGGGAAAAGGAGTGTGAAATATATGAATACAGGCTGACGTTTTGTTTGTTCTCCCCAGCAAAATGGAGGACATACATCCTCCCTTATTGCCTAAAGACCCACAATGCAATTCTAGCCCTTCGGTGGTCACTCAGGGAGTGTCGCAGGAGTCACATGGTCAGATGGATCACATCAATTTGCCACAAAACAATATAGTCTTTTTCTCCTCTCATTGTGCTCCTGCGTCTCACATTTATAACACAAGCGGGGAGGTAGAACACAGCCAAATACAGTACATCTGTCCACGGCATTCGCCTGCCGCTTCCTACACGGAGGTGACAAATGAACGCCTGTCAAAGGTCACCGTGTCCTGCTACTGGCCAGAGCTTGGTGTTAAGCCTGACGTAAAGGCTTGTAGCACCACCCACTGGCCAGACTTAAAACAGCAGTTAGGCCATTTTAAAGAGAAGACTCACTGTTGACTGATGTAGGAATGACAGAGAGGAGGAAGAACAGCTCTCACATATAAAAAGCCATGTCGTTCTTGATTTATGGGGTGCGAAGATGATGATGCATGAGTCTTGGTAATGGGAACAGGAGTCTCAGAAGTCACGTGGAATGTGGTTTGAGTGATATGATGGCAATGTCAGTGCGAGTGAAAGTCAGTCTAGGAAGCTGTGGTATGAGACAGGGTTTGGATCACATAAACCTCTGGGGACTTCTCTACAAATATAAACCCTGATAATGAACGAACACACACACACACACACACACACACACACACACACACACAAACAACTGTACATAAGTACGTAGAAAACCCATGCAACCATCAAATGTGGGCTTTTTGTCTTTGTCTGCACATAATAACCTTCACACATATTGACTCATCAACTCAAAAGACATTGTCAGAACGTATCGCAACACTATCCATCTCCATCGCTCCCTCAGCCCTGCAGGTAAAGGAAGTGGGGAAAAAAACTGAAATAATAGCTTCAACTGAAGTATTACTTTAATACTTCAATAGAAATAACCTGATTCCAACATTTTGAAAGGAGCTGGCTGCCTTGCCCGGGGGGCGAGCGCGTTAATGTAGGAGTGAAAGTATATCGCTTGTCACTTCGGATTAGAGAGTCGGCTCTGTGTGCCTTTGAATGAGAGGCAGCTGTGGTAATAGGAGGTGTAGATATTACAGTTAATGAAATCATGTGGAAGAAGACCAAAACAATATGTATGCTACTTGGCCAAACGGGGGGGGGGCGCTACATACGTTCCACGGCAACACAAGGAGGCTGTACCCTCTAATGGCACTCCTCATCACACACAGGTTCATATTAATAACAAACAGCCCATTGCATACCTGAGGATTTACTACGTGGGGGGGGGGGGTCAGATGGACTGTGTTCCTGTCATTGCGTGCTCACAAAAACACTACGTGAATAGAGAGACGCTCGTTAAAAACACAGGCGAATGCCCTGAAGATACGAGCACGTCGTGGGGTGAACGCAGGAGATCTGACGGGCTTATCTGCCTAAGACGATCACCCCTCACCCGGAAACATTAAACCGACGAGGTCATCGAAACAGTTAGGGCTCGACAGGCAAAACCGTACAGCGGGAAACGAATCAACAACATAAACACTATGATAAAAAAAAGTCCGGGCGTTTAATTAAAACAATAAATCCAGCCAGGGTATTAGTGGAGCAGTACGGTCTTTCTCCTCAGCTTGGTCTCTCTAGTGGCCTGCAGCACAGCACTCTGCTTCATACACAGACATGTTAGCGGATTGGCAGAGGCCTAGTCACATTGTATAAGCACAGCTGTAAGCAGCTCTGGATAAGTCTCCCAAATGTAAAATATACATTTGCAGTACATCAGAGAAGACAAACGAGACTTCCGTTGTCCATCACAGACGTATACAATTACATGAGCTTCATTCCGCTGATTGTCATGTTATGGGGGTTTGTCCATGAGCGGGTCCAAATCAGACCAGTCCACAGGAAATGATCATTATGTTAAACTGCAGACTTCAAAAATGAGGTTCTCGGTGTGTGGCAATCAAGAGGCATGGGTGTTTAAGGCACAAGATGTACATTCCTGGAGATATTTTCTCTCCAATTTCCAACCAGTGGAGGGCCAGCATAAGCAGTAGATATTTCATAGAGTTTAACATTCCAGATGGTAAGAGTTATTTCAGTGCTGTTTTTACGGCATACCAAGTGGTGGTAATCATGTCAGATGTATTAGGGCTGGGCAATGAAAGATCCATTCCCGCAAAAAATCTCAGAGTAAAATATTGGTTTTAAGTGCGAAGAATGGAGCCATTTTGCTCCTAATCATGTGTTAAAAAAAGCTTGTTCAGTCATAACATTCATTTAAAGTCCCAAAGTACTGAAGATATTTTCTAACAGGTATAGGTCACCAATAAGCCAGGGAGAATTTGTTTGTAGACAGGAAGTGGTTGAATGAATGTGTTGATATTTCAATATATAGAATCAAGACAAATAATAAAGAACTACATTCAACAGAAGACTTCCTGTTTTTATATATTATACATCTGAATACTTAACCAGCAAGGCTACTAAAAATACAAAATGTTCTGGCTATTTCATCTACCTCCAGGACATTATTTCTAGTTGAGCGTAATACCATACTGGAGCACAGACCAATATCAACCACATAACACCATCTTTAGTAAGCAGTATCACATTTCTTTTTAAAGACTCCCAAATAGAACAAGACTATAAATTGGGCAATTCAAGGTCAGTTTTACAGACACTTATTTCAAGGCACTGAAATCAACTTGTCAGTGGAGACTGAAGTAATGTTTGTTTTACCTTTATTAGCAGAACCCAGCAGAGTAAAACAGTGCAAGTGGGCAAAGTAGCCTGACTTTTCATTTCACCTAGTCTTTCAACCTCAAGAGATACACTGATCGGCTGTGGACAAAGGGAGTTATGGACTATCATTACACATGTAGAGCTTCCTCCTTTGACAAAGCTTAACCTGTGTCCAAAAAACAGCGTGTAAACCACTTTGGCTATGCTAAACACAAAATCCACCTGATCTTACATTACATTTTATCCTCTTGGCTTGTATTTAATTCCCTAATTTATGCTTGAGAAAAAATACATAAGTATAAAACATTCTGATATATTGTTTTGGGGCAGACCTAAGCCTTTTTTGGTATAACCGAGTGAAATTCAATTCTGGTCCTGGAGACCCAAAAAACATTTGCTTCTACATGATAGTTAATCATACTCACCTGGCATCTCAGATCTGTGTTAGTGCTTGATTAGCCAGACAGAATAAAAAAAAAATCATTTCCCCAGAACACCATCTTAGCAGGTACAATAGACAATATTCAGTTTTGGGGCAGTGGAAGGAAGTCATTGTTTCATGAGGGTGTGAAAGCAAGGTCAAAGTAGTGAAGTTAGAGTAATGAAGGCTTGTATAGATTTAAATGGTCTTCCATGTGCATAAGGAACAATTTGAAATACATGTGAGGTAAAGTGAGCTTTATGAAATCATGCATGTAGCCACTGGTGGCACTAGATGGCAGTATTTGCTTTTGAGTAGAAAACCCCCAGTGACATTTAGATTTGCAGAAACTATTGTATTGAATGGTGAATAGATAGTGTACTTCAGACAAAATGGGAATTAAAGTTCATGCATTATCCAACAAACATTTATAAAAATAATTGAAGGAGCCCAAGTACCATAGCCTAAAAAGCTAATTTGTATGTTTATAGAGGCAGCACAAATCTAATTTTTTACCAGTAATCTTTTCACCCAATATAATTGATACCAAAGACCAGCCCTGAAACAGTTTACGTGACAATGAGCTGCAAGAGTTCCAGTGCCTTGGACAAATCCTGCACAGGTGTTAGCATGTTTCAAATCTTTTTATTAAACAAACAGGCAACATAAAGCATTTCACAAGGAAAAAATGCAAGGGTGTGTCTCTTTAGAGCTATAAACTCAACAGAAAAATAACAGGCCCGAAAACATTAAAACAAGAACATTCTTTCCCTATCCCCATCTCATTAAGGATCCCCACCAACATTCAAGTACTGCCCCACCCAGACAAAGGGACAACCCACAAACAGCCCCAAACAAATTAAATGTACCATAGACAACCTAAAATTGGAAACATCTTTGTTGACTACTCTAATTAGACTTGCCGGTAAGAGGGAGGGTTGAGCAATTCGGTCTGGTTCCAATCTCATCGGACACACACGGACCCAGAATTTAATCAAGCAACTGACAAATTACATGAGACTTTACATCTGGACTAACAGAGTGCTGCCTGAGAAAGCCTTTATTACAGAGGCAGCACAAATAATGGTGTCCAGTAATTGGTCTTTTAACCAAAACATGTTTATAGGTCAGATTTTTCTGGGCTACTTTGGTCAAAAGACCAGTCAAGAGACCAATGATTGAAAAATAGTGTAAATACAGCCACACCCATTTGTTATAATGCATTATATGGAGATATGGATGCATAATTTGGAAAACAGTTGCCAGTTCAGAATTTATAACCGCAGAGTTTGGTTCTGTCTCAAGTCATTAGAAAGCACATTTCCTAAAGACATGCTTGCTAGGGTTTATTAAAGTATGTGAACTACTGTACTGGCAGTGAGACGGACTGTAGTAGAAATGGTAGTGACCTTTAATAGTCGGAAAAAAAATAGGTACCCATTTGACAGTGTGTGAGGACGTTGTGGCTTGCGGTGCAACTTTGCCAACATTGCCAGTTGTTCCTCATTAAATCTGACAACTCCAGGCTGTAGTCAAAAATAAATAATTGAAAATCGGGAATCCTGTCACCATGAGCCTTCAGACACTTGGATAATTTAACCCCAATATAGATTCTGCATGAACAAAGCCTTTAATATGGTCCAAGTTCTAAGTGGCAAAACCGCTGCGCTTCTGATAACCCCGTCAAGTCAAGTCTACACATTCACTAGATTCCTCCAATGAAACACATTGTTTGGCACAGATTCTGTAGCTGCCAGAATTTCAATAAGCATAAAAACATTAATGCAAATACTAAAGGGACGCTACGTTTTTGAAACAAAGTAAAGCCAACTTGCATTACAATAGAGAAGTATAACAGGATTTTGTGATATGCACATTTCCAGTATATATAAACTTCTCCCCCTGAAGGCTTTTCATCTTAGAAGATTCAATTCACACCTGGAAAGAAAAAAGATAGACCAAGTGTAAAAAAAGAAATGCTCCTATTGAATAAGTATCACTAATAATTTCCCAAATCTTCACTGAAACTTACCTTGCCATCAAAGCAGCGCTGTTTGCAGGTCCTTTCTGTGGGCATACACACTTCAGTAGAACACATGAAGTAGATCTGGTCCAAAGGAACATAGTTAGATTCCATGCTAGCCAAATGCATGAATTCACATTAAAATATTTCTAAATATAGACACGACATCTATGGTGGTGGGATTTCTCAAAAAGCCTCAACATTTTCCATGGGACCATTACCAATCTACAGAAGACATGCCAATCCCCCAGTCCAGATTCTGGCCCTCACCTCCTCAGTCAGGTATTTGTTGCTGCGTTGATCCATGAACTGAAATGCTTGGACCATGAAGCGGCGCCGGTGGCGGTTTTGCCGTAGGTTGTGGAATTTAAGGATGGAGATATTGGGATCCAGAGGGTTGGCGCACCTAGAGGGTAGGAATGAACACTTACAACAGTTTGGGATCAGAATAATAAAAAAAAAAAGCTACGCCAGGAGAGCTCTTAACAGTTTTGTCTGATATTGGGAGTTTACTAGTACAAATTCTAAATAAAAAACAAATAGACTAAGCCTAAAATATTTTGTTTATGGACCATTTAGAATAGCTGACAAGCCAAAAGACCTGTACCTCTAAAACTGCTACTTTGGTCAGCGAACTTCCTGGTTCAGAGTACATCCACTAGAATTGCAGTTCTTTGATTCAGCATGAATTTCTGTTCTGGTGGATTCCTTAGTGGCCAAATGGATGTTTACCGTACTAACAGCATAAATGACCAGAATTGCAAATGTTTTTTTTGCTAACAACGGTAGCAAAGTGCCTGAGATATTCCCAAATTAAAATCTCAACAGTCCAACCGACCTGACATTGACATGTCGGCACATACTGGCTTTAGACAATTGCAATTTACTTGATTGCACACTCAATCACATGGAACATGCACCTCATTTTGTCTCTTTCAAAAAGATGACATTTGTCACTCTATGCCCCTTCCAAAACAAGTTGTCTGAGCTGCCATCTGAACATTGCACTAGCTAAGCATCTGTACATACTGCACGTCGTCTCATGGTGAACTCGTAGGGGTTTTGCAACGGTTATGACATTGGCCAGGTTGTCATTTTAAATTAGAATTGGTTCTCAAATCTGCTTACCTGGTTAAATTAAATTCTCCACTTATGCAGCAAACATGTTTTGTCATTGTAACAGACTTACAGCATACTGTCCAAAATACATCTGGACAGAAATCCATTGAAAAAAGGAAGTTATTGAAATATCTGATTATGAAG
The DNA here is from genome assembly GCA_016801175.1 of Esox masquinongy. NCBI lineage: Eukaryota > Metazoa > Chordata > Actinopteri > Esociformes > Esocidae > Esox > Esox masquinongy. Next base: position 52,451 of record JACXGI010001426.1, on the reverse strand, counting down.
TAATTTACAGCTTTGACACCACAAATGTAGAAATCACAGGCTTTCTTTATAAGGTCTGTACATCTGTTGCTCAATTAGAGGGGAAGGTACTCAAAGGATATTTTCCTTTCGCTCACATGCAGAGTCGCACTTAAGACAGTCCCTGAATCACAGACATGCTAAAACATTACCCCTTTTGGATTGTGCTAAAGGACCTTTTATAGGACCTTTTTGCAAGCGCTATTGATGGGCAAACTAAATGCCACATCTGAAATTAAAATTTACTCCAGTATGACTCCTTCGGTTAGTGCAACAGGCACTTTTCAATTGGACCTTCTCACCCAGAATGACAGATGATAAATGCCCGTAAAACAAGCTGCCTAATACACTTTCTTTACACTGTTGCCCAACAGGAGTAGAGTTCATTTTACATTCATTGGTTCCTAAAAGAGTGATCTGAGGTATAAACAGCACTCAGGTCAATGATGTTGAATAAACTCATTTGAACATCACATTTCCTAACGCTAAAGACTCATCCCAATAGTCCTCCCTTTAAAAAGCCACAAATCATTTTGGCATGCACTCAGCATGGGACCTATATCTCCATCAATGTCAGAAAGGTAGTTTAGATTTTTGGGTTTCGTTGCATTTCACATACAGCATTTTGTTTTCCAAACACTTGTGACATTTACCAATGGTAAACACCTACTAGGGCATATAAAACAATAATAGGATAGTTTGATTAATCACTGTGTAGGAATTTAGAAAAATCACTCTCAAATTTCGGGGGAGAGAGTTTAATATCCCTTAGCGACACATGGGATGCATTGGGCAAAGTATTAGCCACACCAGAGAGGGGAAAAGATTGCATGTGGTCAGCAATTCTGATTCTGGAAAGCAACTGAAAATCTAGAGCCATTTAAACCCAAAATCAAACAGCTCTTCAAGAGCAAGCCAGCCTGTGAATAATCGCTGTCGGGTGGAAACCCTGTATCTACATATTTTGTCATTTATTTTTCTTCATAAATCAACACTATTTTTTGGTTAATTTTTTTTTTTAAATATTTAGCCAATAAAAAGTATTAAAAAGAGCCTGTGACTAAACCTCATAACTCCATTTGAGCTTGATTTGAGTAAAATATTAATAATATAAAACACACAAGTATCTGACCAAAGACAATGCAATCAATTATTTCAAAAAGTTTATTTCTTGAAAAGTTGTGATTTTGGAGATACAAGGTTTCCGCCCGATAGTAATGATATGCAATTTACAGTACAATGTTGGATAAAAAGTCATTGTTGCAGAGCTTACCCTTCATGAATGAGAACCAGAGCCTTCGTGGCAGAGCGGGGGTAGGCCAGGCAGTAGTTGACCAGAAGTGTTGCCTCTGGCCTTGGAGACATCAGGCGAACTTCCAGATAAACAGGTTTGCCAAGGAGGACCTGCAGGGGCTGATGGTACTGTTCAAGGTAGGTTTCGTAACTGCTGTCTGTCATGGATCATGGTGGATTTTCATGTTAATACATGAAAGGCAATGAGGCTATCATGTTTTTCTAGACAGTCTAATGTCTAGAAAATTTCACATTTCACAAACACATAGGCCTACATACCTTGAGCAATCCTGAGCTGGACGCCAAACTGTCCCCGAGATGTCACCATTGAATGGGAGCTGAAACTAGGGCTTTTCACCATGTATCCCAAACGCACTACCACCGGCCAGGAACCCAGCTCTTCTCTGGGGTAGCGGCACTCAACCATGACCCTAGAGACCAGAGACGTAGGGCGCTAGTCTGAGTAGGGGCCACTAAAGATACATTATTTTCTCAGCAGCTATTTCACATTACATTCAAAATCTCAAAGTATCCATCAGCACAGGTCAATACAGCAGGACAGAGGAAATTAGTAGATATACTTATTGAACATACACAAGTGTTCATTATATGGAAAACTTGCAAGTTTAGGATGTGTTCAATGACATTTATATTCAGATTTCCTTAAGCTTATCAATTGCTTTCACGCTAGACTAGTGGCACCTAGAATACCTGAGCAGGTTGTCTCTGGAGATCACGCCATACTTCAGGTTAAGGGTTCGGACAGCAGTCTGCAGCTCTGCTGTGTAGATGACTGTCCCACCAATTTCCTGATGACAAAACATAGGCAGTCATTGGGGGATGTACAGGAGGTACAGCAGGAAGGCTCCAGAGGCAATTATATCCTGGTCCACTTACATACGAGTGAGTTCCACAGCGCATGACAGAGAACTTGAAGACCGCAAACTTGTTGCTGGCAATGACCGGGCCACAGTTAGACTTCCCAACCACCACCAGCTTTGCGGGATCCACGGGAAAAGTGGCAATGTCATGGTGAATGATAAAGACAAAATGTTTGTCTGCAGTGCACTCTGGAACGGGAAATTGGTACATGTGAGTCCTAAACAGCCAAGGTCAAGGCAAATGGGATTTTGCTGATTGAAATAGGAACATTTACCATCCATTGGGTAGAAGCAGGCGGACGTAGCTGAATCCACACAGCAACCCATTGCCAAACACCGAGATGATGAGATTCTACTGTATCGGTAGCCACAAGGCACCTGCTGGCTACGGGGAATACTGCAGCCTGAAATTCAAAGAAAACTGGTAGGAAGTTGGTAAAGTGCCAATTTCTGAGTTAGTAGAGTCGTGTTTCCCAAGTGTAAGGAGTGTTTGTTAAAACCACCATACAAGCCTTAGGAAATTGGAGCCATTCTCCAAACCAAAATGTTTTACTGAAGTTACAATAAAAACACTTAAGACTGCCTCAGGACATTAAGACTGCAAAGTGCTTGATATAATTTTTTCCTCTTCTATTCCACTACGTATACAGGGGATCAAAGAAGTCTGCTACCTTTGTAGAAAGAAAACAGAAACCCCTGTATTACAACCACATGTGGCAGCTAAGGGACTTAGCAAGTCAATTTACCACAGCTACGAAGGAAGAAACTTCAATAAAAACTTGAGGGATCCAAGAAATGATGCCTGCTGACACTGTTTGTACAGTGCCTTTAGAAAATATTCAGACCCTTTTACTTTAACCTTGCGTTAGACACTTTTTTAAACGACTAAAGAACTTGGGGCCCACCTGTGGCAAATTCAATTGTGTGGACAATTTAAAAAGACACCTGTTTATGTAAGGTTCCAGAGTTCACATTGCATGTGAGAGCAAAAGGAAGTTGGGAATCGAAGACTTCAGCTGGCCATCCAGCTCCAAACTAAGAAAGGCCTTAATCTGGGAGGTGACCAGGAATCCAATGGTCACTATACAGAGCTTCAGAGTTTGTCTTCAGAGATGAAAGAACTTGCCAGAAGGACCTCTGAAGCACTCCAATCAGGCTTTTACGGTAGTCACTGAACGGAAATCACTTCTGAGTAAAAAGCATTACGACGTCATGCCTGAATGACTCCAAGCATGAGGAAAGAGATTCTCTGGGCCGATGGGGCCAATCAAACTATTAGGCCTTAATACCAAGGGGCTACGTTTGGTGAAAACCAGGTACCACCCATTCTCTGCAGTGATTGGGAAACTGGTCAGGATTGAGGAAGAGGAACGCAAAACAGTTCCTTGAAGAAAACCTGATTGAACAGGTGCAGAGCTGGTAGAGGAATATGCAAGTCTGTAACAAAAAAACCTAGAGAAAGTAAAGGGGTCTGAATACTTACCAAAATACCTGTCTTCAGTTCAGTAAAACCAAGCTCATGAGGCATTCAATATTCATCAAGAATCATAATTTAAATCAATCATGACTGCAGCAACTAAGAATTCAAGCTTTAAGGCTGAATAGTTACGATTTGAAGGGAGATGACTTGTGTGCAGCACTGTATTTAAATCCCATAATTTATGTGCACCCCCTCTTACTTGATTCACAGCATGACCTAAAAGCATTGACAATACATGGAAAACATCCAAAATACATAAACAAATCTAAAGGCAGGCATTCAGAACAGTATTTCAAAAAGCATGATCAGTTAAGTGGCTAAAGCAGACAAGTAACCAGATAAATATAAATTCAGTTAATCAAACAAAACATCTTCTGGTTGTAGAGTCAATTTTATGTTCATTTCAAGCCTTAAAGTCATTTAAGTATATTCAAGCAAGTTAACAGGTTAACTCTTTAGTATACCAATCATGTCAAACTGACCAGAGCACTGAGAGGAACTGTATTTGTGGATTTTTAGACACTCAAGTGCCGAGAACATTGCATGACTCACCAGAAGATGAGAGGGGCTTTTGAGGGCGAGGACGAGGGACGGCAAAAGGACTATGTAACTTTGATGCCGGCCGAGCACGAGGTTCAAGAACATCAGGGGGGTCCAGGGGTGCCGCGGAGGACACGGGCGATTTGGGACGAGGCTCACATGAGATGTTGGATACGTTGACTATGCCGCTCTCATTGACATAAGACACCCTCAACGTAAGTCGACCAGCCTGGAGAGTCAGTGTTGGGAAGTAGCGGTAAATCCATTTGAATTTGATGACTCACAGCACAGCCTTCCATACATACCGTATTTACCATGAAACATTTGACATGTGCCAATAGTTAAGAAAAAAAAATGCTCAAATGTGACTGACAGTCCATTTAATTTCAAATTAAAATGTTTGAAAACAATACTGGAGAATAAAATTTTGTTTATGGGAAAAAATGAAGGGGAGAAGGGAACAATCACTGTACATAACCCATTTTGCATGAAAGCAACCATAAATACTGGCAGGAATGCCTGCATTGCCCGATCGCGTGTTCAATAAATGTCAATGTCTAACATAAAATGGAATGAATGGGTTTCAAGTACGATTCTCCCCTTCAGTGTGAAAACGCAATTAGACAAAACTAAAAGTGTTGATTGGATATGTATACACCCTTGAGCTTTCTTGTAGAACCACCTCAGGAAGCAGTTACAGCAATGAGTCCCTTTAGCACCACTGCATATCTGATTTCTAAAAATCCCTGCCCACTCATTTTTCAAGAAATGGCTTATTTACCCCATTGGTTAACAGAAAAATATGCATTTTATTCAGGTGTGACTGAAATCTACTGACTGAAAGTTGGTTTTGACTTACCTTGTGTAAGATATTGTATCCCTGAAAATTCCAAACCACTATACAGTAACATAACAGCAATCAATATTAATTTATTTTACTTTTATTTCTACAGTAAAAAGTATTTACTTTGGCATGTGAACAAGTCACACCATGCACACCTTTGTTATCTGGAGGCTTAAGCTTAATTTCCACTGAATTGACAATCTTCAAAACAACATCATTCACACTATATTAAAACACAGGAATGTCATTAAATAATTTGACTGTTGCCATCAAATGATCTGCCCTTTTTTGTGAAAGAATATCTAAAGATAAATTGTGGTTTCATGTAACTTAATGGATATAGAAAAAATGTGGGTAAATCAGGCATATTATTAAACAGCACAAGATTACTGTAGTTTAACAAGAATTGCAGTACTATAAGTATATTCTCAAACACTGAGTCCCATTCTGAGTGCCCCTACAACAGTCAGTGACATACGTTTTGTATCGATCAAAAGGATGATATAAAGTGGTATGTGCAAGTCACTCCAAAAACACATTGACAGTATGTTGTTTTATTATACAATTCTGATCAAAGTGGAATGAGGGCTAAACTGTACCTGACGACGGACAAGGCAGCCTGAAAAGCGGACAGTTAAGGAGTTGTAGTTTTCTCCTTGGCTTAGAGAGTACCCACAGGATTCTGGGGCCTCAAGAACAGGAAGTGTATTGTTGGATCCTGTTTGGAACATTAGGCATGAGATAAAGATAACAAATACAATTTTATAATCTTTATGCCTACAAATGACTTACCCAAAATCTTGACTTCACTCAATGGACCGGCTGGCAGCGTGACTTTAAATTCATCCTCACTGCAAAGAACTACTAAACTGACTGGGGCAGCATTGGTAACGGAGACATTGGTTACCTCCGGCACCGCCTCCAATTCAGACTGGACGACAGAGACTTCAGCTAGTTGCACTACAGCCTTGCCATCTCTATAATCATGCTCTTCATCATTGAGGTTGTGGGGTTTAAAGGTCTCCTCTACCGAAGGCTCATCAAAGTGGTGGTGTTTGAAGGTCACTTCTTCAGAGATGTCATCGAAGTCATGGTGTTTAGAAGTCCCCTCAGAAATTCCCTCCCAACCCACTGCAGACAAGGCAAAGGCCAAGCGAGGAATAAAAACAGGGCACACCTTTGTCAAGACATCTAACATTTTTCACAAGTTAAAAAATAAAAATTAGGACAATTTCCCAAAAGCATCATAAATCTAGAGTTACAGTAGCACCCACACAAGAGCACACCACCTGCAACACCGTCTTATTTTTACATACTTGCACAGTTTAACAAAGTACACTGTTTTTAATGAGCCACTGATTGCACAAAATAGTATTTCAATGTCATATACATAATTTCAGTGTGGGAAAAGTATAAGCTTTAACAGCTAGTTTTGCCCAGTTAGGCTGAAAACTTCATTTAGAGGTTTCTTTTAATTGTCAGTCGCTTACATTGACTGGGATAATATTTTCCCCACTTCTTTACAGTATTGCGGGACAACCGGTCCTATAGATTGCCAGAGGTCTGGATTTAATCACCATTTACAGAGGAACCATCGCATAGTGAAAATATGTACTTTGAATTGCTCGCAGTTGGCTTTGTAACCCCTCCCAGACTCATGGGACTCAATCACCTTTCTTCCAAGGGCCTCTGATAGGTCTTTTGAGCAAGGCATAACATGTCACTATACGGGTGTGTGGTTAAGACCAAACCAGACCAAGTTTCTAATCATTAAGGGTCATGCACATTTAGGCGCTTGGTTTGTGCTCAGACACCAGAGCAATCAGGACTTCTCACAGACAAGTTAGCGATCATCACATTCACATGGGCTCTTCACATTAGTGAACATTGAGTTCCCAGTAGAAAGAGTCCTCCTTCCACTGATTTTACTGGCATTTTACTCCCATCAGACTGGGTCCGAGGTCACGATTAGCATCTAGCAACTGAGGCAGGACAATCACTAAAGGCTAAATGCTAGTGATGGGTGGTCAACAAAACACAACATGAGGTGACTTCACAATCAGAGGTAAGAACAGCAAGTGATCGCAAGGTCTACAATCACTGCAATGTGCCACACCTTTATAAAAGGCCTGGACCCTGAAGTTACCCTAATGATTTCCTAATCATTTGCACCTGTCCTGGTGCAGTCTCCTACTGTATTTATTGTCAATAAAAGGAAAACAGTGAAAAAGGGGCGCATGAAGAACCGTTGGGCAAGCTATAGAGCCGGACAAAAACCAGGCAAAGTTGAACTTTAAACATGTTTGCACTCAAATGAGGATAGTTAAGCATAGGGCTGTAACCAGGAACCCTGGGACCCCTGAAAAGCTTCCTGGGGCCTAGGGCTGTCCAGGACCCCAATTTTTTGGGGTCGACCGAGATTTAACTGATCTGTGACTAATCAAAATCTAAAATATTTTTCATAAGCCCATCAGCTGTCTATGGAGGTCATGTTAGAAAATGTCAACCTTAAAACCCGGGACTGACATTTATCACAAAACACATATGGTATCTACCACAATCAATTAGGGTTCCCCAATTTAATATTTTTATTGTCACTACCATTTGTTTTTTTACTACTTTTTATCAAATCTCATTAGTGGTGTGGGGGGTGTAATAACAGGAAGTTTGAATTGGCGCTAGCATGACCAATGCGCTCCCTTCGAGCTGCGTGCATAGGGAGACAATTACTTCAAATGATTTATGAAATTAGACAAGTGTTCATCAAATTCAAATGGACTCCCCTTAAAACCAAGTGGTTTGATGCTTTAATGCACAGTCAGATTAAATAAGGAGGAATAAATAACTAAAGACGAACAACATAACCAGAAGTATAAAAACATGTTTGACCTCACTCACAGCAGTTGCAGGGCTTCACAGATTCAGACGCTATAACATTACTTCATGTTTGTCCTGATGTTGGTGAATGCCTATAAGCTACAACTACCACCTTGTAACTATTCCAGAAGTGAAAGCAAAGTACATACTAAAAAGTATTGCCCAAGTCAGTTAAACAGTGCACCCTGGAGACTTATTTCAGATCGGAAGACAGTGACTGATATCCACCGCAGGATATGGGCTTAGGGTAGCTTGGCCTAGTGGCAGCCTGAGGTGGTTTTGAAAAAAGAATGGTGATATTGTGGGTTTTGAGAGAGTCACGGGTGGGGTGTCTTGCACCCAGAGTTGGAGAGTAACAGATTACAAATAATCCGTTACATGTAAAAAAAAAAAAAAATCTGTAATCCGTTACCAACAAAAATATTGTAATCGGATTACAAATACTTTTGGGGAAAAAAAGTGATTACTTTTGGATTACTTCAATTGAAAATGATTAGGTGCGCGAAATAATTACGACACGTTGTATGTTTGAGTTTATTTCATGTTATAAAAACATCGTTATTTGAACCAAAATATGAATTGTGTGCCTCAGTTGTGTGTGACCATCATGTGCGCAAAGGTGGACGCGCATAACCAGTTTAGTGACGGAGGAAGCGCTAGTTTAAATTTCTCCGGTTTTGGTTGGTTGGATGGCTGGTAAAAACAGAGTATATCTTCGATAATATTAGCCGAGTCATATAAAATCTTTAGTTATCTACTCGACACATAATTCTCAGAACAATGATACGCAATAGGCCTACCTGGTGTTATATCTTTTTCAAGGTTTATTTGTCAAATGCACCGAACAACACAGCCAGGAATTGTTTAATAGATTAGGCAACTATGTTAGATAGCTGTAACATGGCGCTGCCTTCAAGATAAAACATATGAAATTTACCACATTTGAGGAGAAAAGGTGTTGGGAAGCACTCCATCCATATAGGTAGGCCATGTGATTCTGCTTGCTTTGCATCTCTGAAAATTGTATTCATTGGTTATCATTGGCTGCTGACGTCATTTACTTTAAACTAAGAGTGCAGGTTTATAATCAGTTTATTTCTTTCATTTGCGTTTTGAAAATCCATCACTGGTGGCCATAATAATCGCAGGTTACGTTCGCGCGGGTAAATCTTATTTTTTTGCGGGTGTTCACGGTTGCAAACGTGCATTCGCACGTTTCTACAACATTTTGACAATGTTGGCTGTAGAGCAAATCAGACTACTGCAGATTTAGTTTATGCGCGAAAAGTTACGGATCTTAATTTTTATATACAACAATGTCAATACCCTTTTCGAGTAATTTTTCTCTTCAACAATGTTTTGAAGCAATTAAAAACATGAATAAAACATAACAGAATAGGCTTAAGCAGGATTTTGGGTTGTGTTCAGATAAAAAGTCAGATTCTGGAAGATCGAGGTTTATTGGATTAATTGGAATGACTGAATATCTGATAGACCTTTAGCGTGTAATGTAGAGATGTAGCCCAATCATATTGAAGTAGAAAGCAATGGTTTAGAAACCCATTTCCAAAGGCACTGTAGCCTACACAACCCATAAGGTAAAATGCGAATTCCGTTTTTGGCCAGCTATGTAAACTCTAACATTGATTGATCCCGCAAAAGGTGTTCAGTTGGTTATAGGCTATTCCCATTTGTTTTCCAATGCCTTTTAAAATGAAAGTAATCTAAAAGTAATTCAAAGTAATCAGATTACGCTACTGAGTGAGTAATCAAAAAGTTACGTTACTGATTATAAATGTGGACAGGTAACTTGTAACGGATTACATTTAAAAAGTAACCTACCCAACCCTGCTTGCCCCCATGTTATCTTACAGTTACATCTTGGAGAATGCCTCCGAAACAAATGTATGGATACAGTCAACTGAATAAGGTTAGCCCTAGTGCCCCTTATATTGAGACGACATTGATATTATTACGACCAGTAAATCATACCTGGCCGTAGCTAACATGAGGAAAGGTGGGTGAGTGCTTTCATTAGTGCCAAGTTCCATTGGATATTGCATGACTCACCTGGAGAAATGGTACGATTTTGAGTGAAGGGATGAGGGTGTGACAACTTTGAAGCCTGCAGAGCACGGGGTTTGGGATGAACATCGCTAGGGACCAGGTTTTCACTATAGTCAGCACATGACGCATCTGAAATATCCAGTAGGCCAGCCTCATTCACATAGGACACCCTCAAAATGTGCTTCCCGTCCTGTGAAAAATCAGTGTTAAGAGATGTACAACAATCACTACAGTTACAGAATTAAAATACAGGACTGTAAAACACTAATAGAAAGAGGGCAAAACTCACCTGAAAACTGACAAGGCAGCCCGAAAAGCGGACAATCAAGGTATTGAGTTGTTTCCCTCGTCTTAGCGAGTACCCACAAGATTCTGGGGCTTCTAGAACATTGAGTGTCTTCTTGGAGCCTGTTTGGAATTTTCGTTATGAGAAGAATTTTTGCCAAATTGGATTTAACCTTATTTAAGTATATAACAATACAATTACCCAAAATCCTGACTCTACTTAATGGACCAGCTGGCAGCGTGATTTCAAATGCATCTTCACTGCACTTGACCGCTAAATGGTTGGAGTTGTCCGGCTCCTCAAATTGCGACTGGAATTCACGATCTTCTGACTCTGCATGTACTACATCCTTGCCTTCGTTACAATTTACCTCTGCGTCTTCGAGGTTTTGTTTAGAAGTCACAAATGCGGAAATGCACTCCCATTCCGATGTAGCAAACGCAAAGCAAGGCCAAGCCAGAAATAAAAACGTTGCACTCCTTTGCATTGCCATTTAATTCCGTAGGATCACCGAATGTTGAAGACGGTATCTCAGTCCAGTCGAAGGTTTTTCCGGTAGGCTATATAGCCTGAACCCCAGATCGAAACTCTGGCTGTGTAGCAAGCTACACGTTTTATTGTCAGGGATTGATTTAGGACCCAAGGTGTATGCAATTAAGTAGGCGATAAAGTTGAAGAGAAAACCAGTGGGCACTAGCGGGGTATTTGTTTTTGGTTTTTTGGGATACCTGGACTAATGAAATATTTGTTTTCTTCCTACCTTTAGGACAACAGTAGCATACCAAGTAAATACTTGAGTTTGGTACATTTTTGTGCTGTATTATCCGCATTTTTTTCCTACGTAATTTAACTACTTAAACTATGTCGCAGGTGAAAATGTGTTGTCGCTTATTTTTGGCCTTTAAAATTGCCCCGCGCCTGCTGACTAGTCACTGAAATAGGCTGACGCTAAGCGGGAGGAAGGTGGTCTAGGCCACTATGTTTGTATTTGCAGTGTAGTCTTCGTTTATTTTGGTTTTTGTTGGTAAGCCTTAGACAGTATTAAGTCACTGTTAGCGTTTTATGCCTTGTATTACATTTGTGTGGACAAACTGTCCCCCATCGTCCTTGGTGGCTCCCCAGTCATTTAGTCCAATTGCTTTCTGGGCACCACCATCGCCCAGGACATCAAGTGGGGGCTGAACATCACCTCCCTTAAAAAGAAAGCACAGTAGAGGATGTACTTTCTGTGACAGCTGAAAAAGTTCAACCTGCCAAAGACTATGATGTTGCACTTCTACACTGCCATCATAGAGTCCATCCTGACTTCTTCCATCACAGTGCATCATCCGCTCTGCAACTTACATATTTCTTAGTATATTTTTTAGTAATTTATTAATGCTCAGTCTACTGTTTTCATGCTCAGTCCACTATTCTTATTGTTTGCTTTTTTGTACAAAATTGCTGCACTAACGGACCAGAACAAATTCCTAGTTTGTTGTGAAGCTTAATTGGCAGTAAAACTTTCTGATTCTGAAAAGTGATAGCTTAACACTCCAAGTCAACATTTTCTCAGCAGTGCAGACAATACATAACTCCAGAATCAGTGTTACTAAAACTGTTGTTACTATGTAACCTGCTGTATCATTAGGCTACTAAATTGGTAGGCTACTAATTTGGGCAGCAAATGTTTAGTTATTTGTCATAACATTAGAATAAGTACAAATAATTCTTAATAACATTGGAATAAGTACAAATAAACTGAAAAAGTAACAAGAATTTCTTGTTTTCCGAATGGTCATTGATTTCTTGTGAAAAGGCTTGAATGGACATCATTAAGAAATCTGAAGAAATATAACTGTCTACAACTGATGAACAGTACTTAATGGTTATTTCTGTGAGTGAGAAGGAAATCCAAAAAAATGAAAGCTCAGCATCCGGCAGAGTGATGTGACACCAAAATACACAAGTACACACTTTGACTGTAAGAAGTCTTGGAAGAAATGGCACTTTGGGGTGTGTTACAGCAAAAAAAAGAAAGAACATAAAGCGTAGAGTGATAACCAATGGAAGAAAGTCTTACTAAACATTTTGAAAGACAGCAGTATGTTAGAAGAAGAGTTGGCAAGAAATGCATAGATGCTAAATTAGTCTTTGTCCTTACTTCAAAGTTATATGAGAAGACTATTTATTTATATAATACTGGAGGTGACTATAGTAAAATTACACTCGTAATAAAGATTAACAAAAAAGGCTGTACAATATGCAATAAACAGCACAGCTTGTGAGTTGCATATAAGGCTCATGCAATATATGTACACAAAAATGTGTGTGTATATATATATATATATATATATAATATATATATATATATATATATATAACGTAAAATATATTTACATACATATATGTCTATATCAAAAATTGCGATATGGCTATTTGAACATGCTTTTATGAATATCCAAAATGCTGTTGATTGGATTAACTACATTTTTGGTCACCTGACTATTTAGGTTTGAGTCACGTGATCAATGCTCCATCCTCGCCATTTTACAGTATGAGAGAGGCGACTTTTTACTGCTAAAGGATAGCTAAAGCACACTTTTATGTTTTGAGGCCAAAGATCATTCGGAAATGTCAGATCAGTAAGTACTTAACGCTAGTTAACAGACACAAAAGTCGCCTGATCCTTTGCCATTTATTAAACGAAAAGCCAATTAAATGTATTTTATGATGTGTTGTAAGAGACTCGTGTTTTCTAGTTAGCTAGCTAACTAGCTAAGTTAGCTTAGCTTGAAGTCGTTGGCTTGTTATCATGTACAGTCCAGTCGATGGGTGCATGTCCTGCCCCCTTTTCCAGATAAGAATGCATTATGCATATCTCTGGCGATGGTCTCCATGTTCTCGACACACCTGTACGATTATTGTTATTGACATGTGAATTGGCGAACTAAGAAGTTTTTAAAGATCATTTGCTAGGGTTTGTCAGTTAGCCAAGCACACACTCCACGCCTCGGTGTCGGTAGATTACGTTATTTTGAGCCCTGTTCTGTCATAGGGCACCCCTGGTAATCGATGACCCCTGTTCAACCTGCTAGTAGTTAGCTGGCCGCCGATTATAGCCTAGTCAAATGCCTGTGTCTCCTTTGCTTAAGGAATACTGCTGAAGTTTTCTAGTACAGTACTGAAACCTTTCTGGATACAGTTCAGGGATATTTAGTCGTAAGCTATTAACAAAGCAGAACCCAGAGAAAAGGGAACTTGGGTTGCGGTCAGACAGGGGAAAGTGTGGTGCAGCCTTAATCAATTTTGTATAACCACATAGAACCACAGGAATGTGTTCCTCTTAATGTGTCGCTGGTAAATAATACATGCAATGTCGTTTTTATGATTAGTAGGGTTATCTATCAAACAGAATAATGGGATGTAGGAATTGTTAAAATAACTCTGATTTGAACTTCAGTACAGAACTTCAGTAGTGTTTGTGTAGTTCAACCGTGACACCTGTTATTTGTTTTGCACACCACCCCAGCCAGGTCATGAACCTTGTGGAATGAGGACTGATTCTTTTTCCAGACTAGGCCTAGCCTAAACTGACTTTACCATTGTTTGTCTGTGTGTGACTAAATTAAAGTGTGGTAGTTTAACAGCCTTCATTTGCCTGTTCCAGATATGGAGAACAGCAGTGAAGTTGCCATTCTGGTCCCTCAATTGCAACAGGAGACGGTCTTCGTACCCGACAGGGTGGCAACAGCCTCCAGTGCCCTGATGGAACCTGTGGACGACGACCAGATGCAGCAGAAACAGGCTGCGGACTCCCTCATCCAGGTGATCGAGAAGCTGAGCAAGATCGTGGAGAAACGCCCGCGGCGATGCACCCTGGCCGGGAAGAAGAGAGCCCTCCTGTCCCGTGCCTCGGTCAGACTCCCGGCGAGCAGCTTAGGCAAAGAAGGGGCCTCTCCTCGCAAGATAGCCCGGGAGTCAGACGAAGAAGAGATTGAAGAGGACGATGACGTGAGCCGACCAGACAACAGTGCCCCCGGTGGCAGCAGGAGGACCATCACCTGTTACCAGTGCAGCCTGTGTCGGTTCCTGTCGCCCACGCTGAGCCTGCTGAAGGAGCACCTGCGGCAGCACGATGAGCAGCACAGCGACCTCATCCTCATGTGTTCAGAGTGTCACTTCACCTCCAGGCGCCAGGAGGAGCTTGAGGCTCACGTCAGGCTCCACTTTGAAGGCAGCGACCCGAGCGCCAGCCCCTCCTCCGGCCAGGCAGTGGTCGGCGGTGGCGAGGGACGCTTCGGGCCGGGGAGTGCGGTAGGCGCGGAGGACGCCGTGGCCTTTGAAACGGCATGCGCAGAGGAGGTCCCTGCTAAGAAGAAGTGGTACAGCTATGAGGAGTACGGGATGTACCGCTGCCTGATCTGCAGCTACGTGTGCGGACAGCAACGCATGCTGAAGACCCACGCTTGGAAGCACGCCGGCCTGGTCGACTGCTCTTACCCCATCTTCGAGGACGAGGCGGCGGCAGCACCTTACAGACGAGAAGCCGCGGTCCCTGTCGCGCCCCTCCCGACGGAGAACCGCGAAGACCCGGTGGTCCCGGAGAAGTCCCCGCGCCACCACAAGACGTCACCATTTCACATGGAACTCTGCGCCACCGCGGCGGAGTGCGAGACTAAGCCCGAGGTGGTACCGACCGCGGACGGGAGCCAAGCGGACGGGGCGTATCCCTCGGAAGACTCGAAAGACCCAGCTGTTGAGGTGCAGGTGACCGCGGAGGTGGCGCTCACCAGCGCCACCGACAGCCTCCTGTCATCGGCCCAGAAGATCATCAGCTGCAGCCCCAACAGGGCCGGCCACGTCAACGTCATAGTGGAGCGTCTGCCCGGCGTGGAGGAGCAGGCAGCCCAGCCCATCCCGTTGCTCCTCAGCCCGGAGGCGGACGACCACAAGGACGAGCAGCGGGAGGTGGCAATTGGCTGGGGGGGCGCAGAGCGGCAGCCGCCCCCTGCTGGGCCCCCGTCGGACGAGAATGTTCCCCCGGTCCGCAGGAGGACCCACTCGGAGTCTCTCAGGCTGCACTCCCTGGCGGCTGAGGCACTGGTTACCATGCCCATGAGGACGCCGGAGCACGCCTCCGTCAAGAGCGTTGTCGGCCTGGGACCCAGGAGCCCCGACACAGGTCAGAGGCTACTGGAGGTGGCCGACCGAGCCCCTGTAGCTGGAGAGGAGATGGCAGGAGGGGGTGGCATGGCAGCATCCCTGGAGGACCTAGAGCTCCAGGGGTATAGGGAGGACGGGCTGCCAGAGGGCCCCACCAAAGCCGGCATCAGCCTGTCCCTGCTGACGGTCATCGAACGTCTTCGGGAGCGCTCGGACCAGAACGCCTCGGACGAGGATATACTGAGGGAGCTCCAGGACAACGCCCAGAGCCAGCACGCCGGCGGTGGGGGCGCTGACCCGGGCGTCCCTGATTTGGGTCTGGTGGAGTACAGCCCCGGCAGTGAGAGGCCCTACCGGTGTCGTCTGTGTCGCTACAGCAGCGGCAACAAGGGCTACATTAAGCAGCACCTACGAGTACACCGTCAGAGACAGCCCTACGAGTGTCCCATCTGTGAGCACATCGCCCAGGACAGCAAGGACCTGGAGGGTCACATGATGAACCACTGCAAGACCAGGAAGTACCACTGCCAGCAGTGTGCCGAGGCCTTTAGTTACAAAGTGAGTAGACAGACGGACGACACGAGTCTGGGACAGTTGGGTGTGCCTTGGTGCGCCCCTCCTGATATGTACTATCGAAGCCACTCCTCTTCAATATTGCTGTTGCATTTTTGTTTCTTAGCCCAATTTCCTGTAATAAAGATAAGAGAAGCTGATAGAAGTGTCTGTATGCTTTAGAAGTGTCTATATGCGGTAAAGCAGGCCTTTGTCTGTTGATGCAGGTGAGTAGTGGACGTTCAGTTTGACTGAGGACTATTGATTTTTATTACAGTTTGGTGCCCACTCCCCCTTCCATCACGCTGGTTCTGAAGCCCTCGTTGGGTCCATTATAACATTCTGTTTCAGACTTCATTGGGATCAGACTCATTTTGAAGTAGTTAGGGTAGCCTCAATGGGCTTTTTGTGGATTTATTTTTTTATTTTTACTGATGGCTTTTCTTTTTTTTCTGATCTGTTCCGCAGAGTCAGCTAAGGAACCATGAGAGAGACCAGCACGGTTTGAGCAACACCCCAGCAACACTTCCCCCTGTCACGGAAACCACATCAACCACGGAGGAATCAGAGAAGATGACAGATGACGGTGAGAGATGTGTTAAATGTATTTTCAGTTTCTCCTAATGTCCCTGTCGATAACAGACCAATCATTGTATTTCATTGTATTTGCATTATTTCAAATCTGTCCAAAATAATGTGACTTATTCCGTTCTCCAGACCCAATCAGCTCGCAGAAGGTATACAAATGTGACGTTTGTGACTACACCAGCTCCACTTACGTCGGTGTTCGAAACCACAGGAGAATCCACAACTCGGACAAGCCTTACAGGTCGGTGCCCCTCCCTCTGAGAGCCTCCACTGCCCGCGTACTAGAATGACGATGACAGCTGCGATTGTAATCTGTATTCCCCACCTCACGGTCAATGAACTAACAAGCTAATTTTGGTAATCCAGACATACACCTCTTTTCATGTTACTGATTGGACCATCACTTTAATCGTTCACTCAGATCAATAAACGGAATGTCTGTTATATCTCCAGCAGGGGGCAGTAGGTTCTAAGTAAAGACCAAACTTGACTTCATGCTGCAGTGTTTTCCGCGTCGCTGTACCGTGCAAGCCTATTTTCCTTTTATGTGGTGTGTGTGGACACACGAGGGGGTGTCAGATGTCTGAGTGGGGGATCTAATTCTCTTAAGGCCATAGACACACATATGCGCACACACACACGGACACACAGACTAGTTTAAGATGTTTTCCCTCCTTGGACCCTCTAAAGCCCTTTCATGCATGGAAGTGCTGTCTCTCAGCCCCAGTCTTCAAACGTCTCCACGGAGAAAAGCACTTCTTTCAACTAAGGCCATCTTAACCATTTGAGTCACGCAGTGTATCGCATCTCCTCGCAATGTGCCCGCCAGACACACTTTGAGCTTAGCCTCAAACGCGAAAACGGACTACAGGAAGACGACCATGTCGCCCTCTCCGGGCTTTTGCTACTGGTCTGTCCGAGAGGAACGCCACACGGAACACAAACGGCCGTCGAACGACGACTAGGCCGGTTAACAGATGTTTGCCCTGACTCTACCACCTTAGATGCTGCAGCTGTGACTTCGCTACGACCAACATGAACAGCCTAAAGAGCCACATGAGACGGCATCCGCAGGAGCACCAGGCTGTTCAGCTTCTGGAGCAGTACAGGTAAGGACGGGATCAGGGGTTAGAGGTGAAGGTTCGTATGCAGGAAGGAGCGGGGAGAGTATGGGGAGGTTGTAGGAGATGTGTCGGAGGAAAGGAGAAAGGATCCCATCGACCGGGAATATAAAGTGCTCACGGACTTTACTTTTTAAGTCCGGATATGGAGGTTGTACTGCAGACCAATTACAGAGAAGTAATTTCGCGGCGCACGCCGCTAGCTCGTTCCCGGGGATTCTTTAGTGGGGCTGATCGTACTTGATACGTTGGAGTGGTGGGGATTAGGAGGAACCCCACCTGGTGTGTTAACTCCTGATCCCCTCCCATCCGTCTGCAGGTGTTCGCTGTGTGGCTATGTGTGCAGTCACCCCCCCTCCCTGAAGTCCCACATGTGGAAGCACGCCGGAGACCAGAACTACAACTACGAACAAGTGAACCGGGCCATCAACGAGGCCATCTCCCAAAGCAGCCGGTGAGTAACGGTGGGCCTTCCCCCGGACGCTCCTCACCTGGTCAGGCCCGAGCACATGTCCTTGTGTGTTGACGCCGGTTCTCCTGTCTCCCTCCGGGCTGCAGCATCCCCATCGTCCATCCGAAGGCCCCGGTGACGGGCGAGCCATTGGCTGAGCGGTCGCCGGGCGTGAAGGAGAAGGACAGGCCCCCTGCGGACCCAGTGGCGTCGGCGGAGCTCTTCCAGTGGCCCTCCAGGGAGCAGGACGTCCCGGGGAAGGAGGCGGCCCCGGCTCAGGCGGCGCGCGCCGGCATGGAGTACTGTGTGCTGCTCTTCTGCTGTTGCATCTGTGGCTTCGAGTCCACCAGC
Source organism: Esox masquinongy (assembly GCA_016801175.1). Classification (NCBI taxonomy): domain Eukaryota; kingdom Metazoa; phylum Chordata; class Actinopteri; order Esociformes; family Esocidae; genus Esox; species Esox masquinongy. The sequence goes on along the minus strand of JACXGI010001426.1, from coordinate 33,957 downwards.
AAGGAGAGACTGATGGAGCACATGAAGGAGCACGAGGGAGACATCATCAGCATCATCTTGAGCAAGCAGCAGGAGCAGCAGGCAGCTGCCACGCCAGCAGAGGGCGGCATGGTGCAATGAGACAGCATTTACCTCTCCTTTACCCCCCCCCACCTTAGAGCCAGTACCAGGGAAATACTGTACCGGGGCATCATTAGTTGTTCAGCGCATGAACTTGATCTTACCAGGTTAGAAAAAGTACATCTGACGGAAGTCACGCGTTCGGCTACCTGGGGATTGGGTGAAAGTCCAATTTCACAGCGTTGCGGTAATCTTACATGTCTGCACGTCATTTCGGACGCGGTTAATACCTCAGCAACCAGGAAATGGAGCTTAATCCGTTAACATCATTCTGACCAAAGGGCAGCTTCTCTGTTGAAATACTGTACTATTATTTAATATATTTAATACTTCACATTTATCTTTTCCTAGGTGGCACGTGCGCTAGGCTTTAAAACAGATGTGCCAACTATGCATGTTGTTTATGTCGCTATATTCAATGTGCTCATGATATTTATAAGCGTAGGCCTACGCTCGCTGGTTTTCCGTTATGCTGATGCAAAGGACAAACTCGTTTGTTTTCCTTTTTAATGACGTGTTGACCTTCACCTGACCTCTTGCACGTGTTAGTGTTAAGTTAAGCAGCTCGAGGGCAGTCTCCGTTGTAATACACATTGTTTTACCTACATCCGCCACGTTACGGCTTAGATGGGTTCCATGCCTTGAGGCAAAAATAGGTTAGGGGGTTTAAAAGGGATAATCAATTAGGGTGCATTGTAGTATTTGTACTATGCACAGGTGTCGCTGTCGAGATGGTAAATGGACTATAATCAAATGTTTGATAGCAGCCAACACACTACTGTGTTTAGCGTAGGCTACATGTAGTTACTTCAAAGAAAGTATTTGTTCGGGTTATGATAATCAATTTTTAGGTTTTTGAGCTCAACTGCCAAGTTATATCACTTGAATATTTAAAGCGGTTTCCAAAGTTTCTTCATATAGCGCTTGTATATAATGGATAGAAGGACTGATATTTTAGCACAGAACAGTGTTTTAGTATTCTAAGCCTGTACCTTCATGAGAACAAAAGATTTGCCTAGTCGGTTTATTAGTAGGTTGTCTGTAATCGGTACTGTTTTGACCAAAAGTTGATATGAACAGCTTTTTTAAATGTTCTAGCCTCCTTGGCTACCTGTAGACTGACATTGAACAGGAGTTTCTATTGGTTTGGATGGCTACCTCTGCTCAAAGTATTTCCAAACTTCACTCACCTTTCCACTTAGTTTCACAGTCGGAACGCGCTTAGTATGCAGAGCGGGACTTTGAAATCATTTACATGCCCTTACTGTTTTTATGTCGACAGATAGGAATAGGAAATTACAATAACATAAGATGGCCATCATTCATGGGATTTCTAGATTCCAGTTGTCTTGCTCCGTATATCAATGAAATTAAGTCTTCATTGTCTGCACGCGTAAACTTCTGTTGTCATAGCAGATTATTTTTGTCTCACGTTAATTTACAATTCAAAGTACTAGTGTCAGGAAGACATTGACACCGGCTGCATTTAAACTACACTTCATTCCGCTTCTCCCATGTACATAGTTTGCATTCGAATGAGTGGCTCGGTTAATTAAAAGTTGGAGACATCCAAGCAGAACCTCCCGCTTAGCCTCGTCTACTTTCTGCTATGTATAACCTGTCAAGGTTTATGGCAGCAGCTTCAGATAATTCTATTCTATTAGTGGACGCAGTCTAGTGCGGCTTCTTATCTTTCTGGGATCTTAAAAAGCATCTTACCTTGACAGTCCTGTACAGAGGGAATACTCTGGGAAATATAAATACAATTGGTCTAACCTAATGTACCTGGGTATTTTTTTAAATTTACTTTTGGACTAATATTTTAGATCCGAGAACTGATTTTGATGTGGGAAAGCTTCAGGGTTCGTTTTAGATGTTCATTTTACCTGTGCTGAGCTGGCTAAACTTGTCATAACCGAGGGCCGGAGTTATTGTCTCCACAGGGCAAAGCTTTGTTTTTCTTATTTGCTCACTATTTACACTGTCACATGCTGGAACTTGAAATCGTAGTTCCAGGACTAAAACTGTTCGACTTCTACCGGTGTATACCAGCATACATGTGTTCAGTGCATCTTGTCTGCTGGCTGGATTGTATACTTGCAAAGGTATATACAATAGAAATTGTTCATCATGAACACCTTGTTTTTTGCCTGTCTGATTCGGGTGAATCACTGATCTGGACAGAGGAAGCATCCCTACATAGTCCCTGTGAGGGTGCCTGCGAGCCCCAGGCAGCACCACTGAGGCACTCTTCATTTCAAAGCAGTACATGTTCTTCCTCCACTGCTTTTCTGAGTTGGCAAACAGATGGAAAGAGTGCATCCAGCCCCCACCCCAATGACGCAGGCCGAGAAGTTGTTGAAACCAACTGTCATTGGTTGCCTTGTTACCTGGTTATTACTTACAGCTGTGGAATGTTTGCTAACAAGTACAACTCATTGGCTGAGCCCTCTATCGGTGACCTGGAGGGAATCCTGTGGTCTTGCCTTCAATAGGATATGGCCCCCAGGACTTCATAGCGGTGAAGGTTCTCTATGGCGTTGCCCATGCCTAAAATAAGACTTTTTGTGTCCGTTTATCTCTGTAGGGTAAACTTGGGAGAAAGGGAAACGTCCTCCTTGGGGAATGTGCCATCTGATGTGGGTTATCTGAACACACTATAACTAACCAGCCCTTCACCCATCAGGGCCAGCTCTAGTCTTTTAGGGGCCCTTAGCAAAGTTTGATTTCGGGCCGCATCCTAGCGGTCGGGGGCCCTTAGCGACCGCTTATGCCTAGAACCGGCTGTGATACCCATGGTGTCGCGGCCACCGTTGTAGATCCTTCTAGGTCTTTTCGCAAAAGTTTGTAGTGCGCTATTTTGGTTGACCTTTTCAGCGTTCGTGCCTTTGATTTACAAGTCTCTAAGAGTCTCTCTAGTAGTCGTTAGCTAGTTGTTTGTTGTAGGCTGTGTTTGCATGTGGGTGCTGTTTAATGCCCATTTGTTCCGAGTGATGTTCCAAGGAGGTGCTGGGTGTTGTTTCGGTCAAAGCAGAGTAAAGTCCACTGCCTCCAGAACACCCATGCCCCATTGTGCATCCTAACACTTACAGCTACTGTAATATTGGTGTGTACATACTTAGCTGAAACACTTTAGTATTGCCAACTGACATTTTTTATAATCTATTTTTTAAATATATTGTACAAAAAACACTAAATATTTGAAAAAGAAAACAAAGAAATCTGAGTCTTTTTTTGTTGTTATTGTTGTTCCTACGATGTGAGAATATGGGTGCCTTTTTAATTGACTAATGTGTTTGAGGGAAGTGTTTTTGTAATTTTATGAAGCACACACCTGCATGCTTTTAAAGCCAAAGGAGAGGAGAAAACAAAATGACTACAGTTTTTACACTGTCGACACTGTTCAGTGCTTATCTTTTGGTTCTTTTCAAGATCATGTGGAATGGTTATGTTGGCCTCAGAGTGATGCTTGCTTTCTCTATTTATTTTTTTTGCGCATCATAGACAGTATTATGTCACGACTTTTCTGGGTTATTTTTGGTAATAAAGACTTTAAGAATGAACTGTTTTAATTGTTCCATTGTACTAGTGTATCAACATTGTAAAATTGCAGCTAATGGAGTTCAATAGAAATGCAAGTTGGAGATTTTCCAATCTACTGCAGTCAATATAATTACGCTTATCAGGAAAAGTGCACCTCTTTCAGAACTAAGAGATCTCCCTGAAGTAACCCACTGTGGCACAGAGACAGACCTTCTCTCCTGGTGTAATTTATCATTTAACTGGATACTGTCTTCCTTTTAAATTCACATGCCAAGATCCAATCCATAGCTACCCCTGCAGCGCAATAATAAACAAAAGTGGTCTGCCCAGCACTACAGAAACCGCAAGCAACATATCAGAAAGACATTATAGTAGATGCTACACTTCCAATATGTCCCAACATAGTGTTTTGGTGCAGGGTGTGTTTCCTCCATTACTGGACCTCTTGCCTTATGCCTAGCACACATGACGTGTGCGGGTGAGGCACTCCACCCACTCTGCTACCCAACTCAAGTGGGTAGCGGTGTTATTTTCAGGTTCACATTTAGGCTAATGCAATCCTAGACTGGCAGACAGTGTGGGGGTGTCTACCCAGTATTAAAATGCAGATGAGCAAAGCAAATTGATCTAGAATTGAATTGAACTCTATGGGGTAAGGGAAGCTTTCTGATGGTTTTACTTTTCCCCTCTGAAGTGCTGTAACCCTGGGCTGCTAGTGCACTGATAAGCAAAGGATGGATTCTCCTCATTGGCAATAAGAATGTCTGCTTCTATAATCCCTTCATTTTACATGAAACCCTGACCGCCTCTCAGAGCAGCTAAGAAAAAAATCATTTCACTAACTCACTCTTACAAGATCAAGTTTTTACCTAACCCTTTTTAAGGGCCACCGTGAAAGTGGAGATCAGGGCAAAAATGAAAAAGAACAACTCTGGACTCTCACTCAGTTCAATTTGCCATTAGACTTGTGTAACATTTAATTCCCAAATTCCCTCTACAAACCCTGTTTTGTGTTCAAGTAAGTTAAAAGAAGAAATCACAAAGAATGTTCTATCGCATGGCTTAAGAATTCCGATTGGGTCTTCTGGGAAAGATGGGAGGCTTAATTTTAATAGACCATGGTCTCTTACTTGCAGTGTTACTACTTGGGCCTAACTTCCCAGCAATGACATGGATGAGTTGGGAAAGGCAGAGGAGAGGGAGCAAGGGAGTGTGCAACCCACTTTTCCTTGGTGCTTATCAAGATATAAAGCAAGACAAACAAGCACCTTTCAAGAAAGAAAAAAGAGGAGAGCCATTAAACATTTACGCTTCTCTTCCCCCATAATCCTCCGTTCCTACAACTGGCCTGCCAATTTATTTTCTTAAATCTCTTTGATAATCTTCAGCCCTTTCATGTCAGCAACGGCACTCTCTTTTTTTTCATCTGGATGCCTAGAGATTTCTTTCTTGTCCTCTAAAATGGCTGATATCTCAAAGAAATTCAATGGTGTCTCAATACAATGTAATGATTAAATAAGCCTTTTTTTAATCTTTAAAAATGATCCATGGTCATTCCTGGGTAATATACAAATGAGATGTACCAGGACCTTTGAGGAATACAACAAACAGGTTGAAAAATAGCCTATGAACTGTTTTTGGTTTACGGAAAATTTAATTTCACCCATGGTACTCTAGCAGCATTACTTGTCAGTAGCCTGTAATAAATACGAGATATAATGACATTGACCATTGTCATAAGCTTGTATTCAAAAACAAGTGCCCAAAAAGACTAGAACACCAGCTGTAAAAACATGGCCTTTGTAACAAGCAAATCATTGTCATCATGAACTCTAAGCTTTCTGTGAGTGACCGATGCTAGCATTTGTAATTCTTGCATTGTTCAAACAAAAATAAAATAAAAGCAACCCATTAGGGTTACAGATACACTATGCTCTAAATTGTGGTATTATTATATACTGTAACAATCATTGCATTGTTTTTGGAAGTGTTTTTTGCTGTAGTAATCTAGTATTCCCTGCTGTAAACTGTAGTGTTTTACAGACATTAGTGTTTGTGAAGGAATTACTGTAGGATTTACAATAGTGTTCTTGATTTGTCAGAGAGGTTGGGATTTCTCCTCAAGGAAACATACTGGACAAACTAGAAGAGCACATTATCCAAAACCTGTAGGTAGCTGTGATGTGAATGGTGAAGTTAAGCTCTTTTCTATGATAGTATATGGTCTATATGAGGCTTGCAAGTTTTTCAGTCATGGTTGGCACCCAGTGGGATATGGGCAAAGGGAATGGGTGAGGCATATGAAATTTAATATTTGAATATCAATAAAGAGTGCAGTATATTATTCTACAGTATACAATAATATTATATAGTAAGCACCACATGGCCAAGAGCTTCTGTAATAGTGTGAAATTTTTAGGTAGGCTAGACTACTAAATGCTATAATAAGCACTGAATGCTGGAGAGGTACACTAGTGTGTAGGCTAGTATTTTACATCTAAAAGTGGTTGCTTTGAAGCCTTTGGCAGATAGCGGGCGTTATACTACGGTATACTACGGGTATGAATTCTAAGTTCTAGGGTGTTTGTGGTAAATTGCCAATATACCACACCCCCTCATCCCTTATTGCTCAAGTGTACATCAGTGCACTACAGTACACTTCAAAATGCTATAGTGATGGCTATGGTATCCTATAGGGTGAGTATTCTGAAAAAGGGACAGTGAGCACGAGACCATAATGCCACCGTATCATCACCTGTAGTTTACAATATGAACAAATGTATACAGTACAGGTCTGACAATCTTGTGATCTTTAATTGATGACACTGCATAATCTGTTGCATGTATAGTAGCCTATCCCATGCAGGAGAGAATCTAGCAGTTTCTAGAAGATTAGCGACGGATGATTGTGCATGCAAATTAATCTTATGTACAGAATGTAAATCTTTAAAAGGTTGCGAGTTTTTTTTGTTCTTTATTGACATTCCGGTTAATAAGCAATTCAACTACGACGTGGCACTGCGCTATTGTGTTCTGCATCGATTTTGTAAGACTAAAATTACTCATATTAATTTATTTATTTATTGCCTAGTACACGTAGCGGTTGCTATTCTCTGCATATTAACCGAGTGTTTTTTGCCTTCGTTGTAAGCAACATAGAATAACGCCTCGTATGAAAATTGGGTACATTCATTGATTGTTTTAAGCCTTTTTCGACTGAACAAGAGAAGCTGCGCAAAGGCTACGTATCGAGTGTCTGTGGCTGGGAAAGAGAAAAGACCATTGGACATCCGATAAGGGATTGCAAGCACTGTTGAGGAGGGTGAGCCTTAAATGTATGAACAAGTGTAATCAAAACCTTTTTCGTTTCTATGAAATGCGACATTCACTATCGACTGTGCATGAAACCGAACCAGCTAAGGTTGTCCATTCGAAGAGACCGAGATTAGCGAGTGATGGGATCTGAGATTTCATGACATTCTTGCAGCGGCGTGAGTAGGAAATGCCGCTGCAACACAGGCCTGTGTTAATGAAAATAGATAATGAATGAAAAGCACGAGACAATTGTCTAGGTAGTGAGTGGGTTTTCTCGGTTTACCATTAACATCAGTTTGTAATATGCTGTGTTTCCTGCTGCAAACTGTAAAGACAGTTTGAGATGAAGACGCGACACACTTTCGATTGACAGTCACTATTTGATGACATCAGGGGACGACGTTGATATGCAGTCAGTCCGGTGGGGTTACCGTGTAAACACGTTTAATTGTATAAATAACTACGTACCACAGAATAATAATAGATTAGATACTTTACACCCATGGTGTCCATTATGACTACAGTTCCATAGCATAAGATCACATAGGATAGCGTAAGGAACCACAGACTAATTTATGATTTTTTCTTCCAGGCTTACGCTTGTTTGTTTGAATGTGAATGGGTTGTCACCCCTCAACAAGGTGCGCCTGTGTACATTTTACTGTCCTGATGGGGACCAGAAATCCCTGCAAGGATAGTAAAACAAGGAGAATTTGACCCTGTGTGGACATTTCACTGGTCCCCATGAGGGAAAGACTATTTTCAAATCAGAGGTTAAGATCAGGTTAATTATAATTTGGGTTAAGGTTAGGTTTTGTCAGTTATAGATAGGGTTAGGGATAATAGGATTTTGAATGAGAGTAATGTGTGTGGTCCTCACAAGCGATAGTGAAATCATTAAATTGTGTGTTTGTGTGTGTTTATTTAAAAGTTTTGTTGGTTGTGGTATAACTTACATCTTGGGTCTCAGCTCCCAGACCCATTCGGTAAAGTAAATGTAAAAAATGTCTGTAAATAAAATTTTTAAAAAACCCATAGAAGTACACTTGGTACTTCAAAATACAATAAAAGATACTAAATTGAGTAAAAATGTACAGTTATCAAAATGGAGAGGGACCTATGTATATGGTATAATAGTGTAGACTAAATACCTTTATGCATGCATGGGTGGGTGTTTGTGTGTATTTTAATGTGAGTGTGTAAATAAGTTTAAGTCTTGGAGAGATCCCTGGACAGTGTCTGTGATTGAGTGTGTGCTCGGTAAGTGTGTAATTGAGCTGGAGCTTGAATTGATGTGGGTGTGCAACAAGACACTTAAGGTGAAGTCCAGGCATTTAAGGTGAAGATGGATAGTTAAAGATGCATTTGGTGATTACCCGCCATTGGTTGTAAAAGCTGTGCTTTGAGCCAATATGGGTCGCAGAAAATTGCACAGGGTGTCATGTACTGGATGTGGCGATATGACCCCATGCCATCAAAACCACTCTCTTTTAAACTTGGAATTTCATGGCTTACAGGGAGATGATAGTAATTTTTCTTATATATTTTAAATTTAGAAATGTTTCAAATCCTAGAATACTGTATCTTTAAGATTGATGTACTACTGGTCAATATTTCGGTAGGTTGCTAGGTCCCTCTGTGTTTTGTTCAGTTGGCTTTTGTTAGAAATTTTTTTTACAAAAAACATGCCTTTATTTTGTTGGATTTAATTCACGCCTAGATGTGAAACACTCTGTCTCTGTCTGCTATATCAGTGGTTCTTACACTTCCCCTCAGGATCCCAACCATTCCATATATCAGATTTATTCCAAAGTTAGCAAAAATTAATCACCTTTTCTACAAATTCTTAAGTCTTTGAGAAGTTGATTCAAGAAGGTTATTCAGGACTACAACAAAATTGTGAAATGTCTGAGAGTCGCCAGGAGAGTTTTGAGAACTACTGTGCTAGATTGTTGTGTGAACAGCACAAGGCTCTGGTGGCCAAAGTACATGACCAATTTTTGTGCCTTTCCTGAGAACAATTGTTTAGTGGAATAATTGTTTTGGAGGTGGTGCATTGGGCTGAAGTCACTACCCACCGGACTTTGCATCTCTATGATGTGATAGATTTTAAAATTCTGTTTGTGTTGAGGTGTTTATCTTTTTTGTAGAAGTTTGGGAGACTAATCTCTCCCACCAATTTTCAGTGAGTAACCATGGCTTCCTTAAGGCAGAGGAAGGGTGGCAAAGGGAGTAAAGAGACTGTTCTGGAGTCCCTGAGCCAGAGGTTTAACCCTCCATTGGAGCACCCAGAGAAGCCTTCAGACGGTTAGTGTCACGCCCAGTATTCGTAGGTCTCAAATTAATTCATCTCATTTTTTCCACATTTTGTGTCACAACATGAAATCAAAAGGGATTTAATCAGGAATTTTTGTTCCACACATAATGTCAGTTAAATTTAAAATATCCAAATTGTTGTAAATTCTTCTATAAAACAGAAAATAATTGATTGCATAAGTATTCACCCCCTCTGCTATGATACTCCTGAGTGAGCTGTGGTGCAACCACTTGTTTTTAGAAGCCATTCTTATTATCCTATAATAGGATAATAAGAATGGAGTCCACCTGGGTGCAGTCAAGATGTTTCACATGATTTCAGGTTAAACACACCTGCCTCTGGGAGGTCACGCAGTTGGTTCATACAATTCCTAACAAAAACGACATTATGAAGACAAAGAAGTAACAAACAACAGATCGGAATAAGGTTTTCAAGTACCAAAAAGGGTCGGATATAAGACAATATCCAAGGTGTTGAAAATCTCCCAGAGCATGTTACAGTCCATAAGAAATAGAGAGAGAATATGGGACCACTATAATTCTGCCTAGAGCATGCCATCCTCAAAACTGACTATTCCGGGTGAGAAGGACACTATTTAGATTTTCCTCAGGGCGCACAGTGCCTTTGGCAACTCAAAAAGGAGTTACATGGGTACTTCCCAAAAGGGGCCTTTATGGGAGAGTGGCAAAAATTGCCATTGTTCCATAAAAAATCACATAAAATCTCGGTTAGAGTTTGCCAGAAGGCATGTGGGAGGCTGTGAGACCAAGTGAAAGAAGTCTGATAAGACCAAAATAGAGCAGTTTGACCTCAATGCTAAGCACAAGGTTTGGTGCAAGCCTTCGCCACAGAAGGAATGGTATTCTCATCGTCCTGAGAACACCATTTCTACAGGTAAGCATGGTGGTGGCAGGATCATGCTATGGGCAAGCTTTTCTGCATCAGGGCCTGCAAAGCTTGCGAAGATGGAGGGCAAATGGACCCAGTAAAGTAAAGAGAAATCCTGGAAGAAAACCTGCTTAAGTCTAGAAGAGACATGGGACTTGGGAGAAGATTCATCTTCCCGTAAGACAATGACCCTAAACAAACAGCCACAGCCACACTGGACTGGTTTAAAAACAAAAAGATCAATGTGCTGGAGTGGCCCAGTTAAAGCCTGGACCTCAATCCAACTGAGAATATGTGGAACATTGGAAAATTGCTGTTCAAAATCTTGATGAGCAACTGTGCATCTCTGACCAGATGTTCAAAGGTGATAGAGCCTTATCCAAATAGACTCATGGCTGTAACTGCTATAAAACGTGCCTCTCACAAATATCGACTACAGGGGGTGAATACTGCAATTAATTATTTCTTGTTTTGTATTTGTAACTAATTTAGGAACACTTTTAGATTTTATTTATTAACTTAGGCATTGGTAACATGCATACAGTTGCCTAATGCATACATACAAGAAACATGTTTTTAGCGTCGTAGCCATAATGTTATTCTATCCTCAGGTGTGTGGACATGGAAGACCGTGCTATGGGTTGCTATAGGCTGGATTGCAGCTATTAGTCTTGGCCTTCTGTGCTGCATCTACGTGGCTACGCTCCATGAGAATGACCTGTGGTTTTCCAACATCAAGGTGAGTATCTCAACATTGGTGTTTTAACCAACAGCCTCACTGAATGACCCCTGGCTCTTGACTGTCCTTTTGCCCACCCATCCTCAAGTTGACACTTTGAATATTAAAACAGTCAAGCTGTTGGTGGCAATGAATTAGAAAGTTTGAGGTTTTGATGGTGTGTGATTTGTACTATATGTCATTAGTAATGAAACATTTTGCATTTGCATTTTAAGACAAGCAGACGCTGTCATCTAGACTGACTTTCAGTGGCAAGCGCATTCGTATTCAGTCTTGCTCCCTGTGGAAACCGAACCCACAGGAACCATGCTTATGCTAGCTGAGCTACCTGGGACCATGCATTATTTCCTTTGTGGGATTTCCTAATGCCATAAATGCGCCAAGCTGAAATTCTCCAGGTCTCAAACAAGATTGTTTTCACACCTTCACAACCTCACGTCCTCAAATTCAAGCCAGCGTCTGTTACTCAGGCCTCGCCAACCTTTCCAACACAGTGCAACAGAACACATGTATCCACTCAAAAATGTAAGTGTTCAGTCTGACAGGAAAGACCTTTCTTTTGGTCTGGGCGATGTGTCGTTAAATGGAGCGCATTTTGAGGTTACTGTCAGCTTAGCGCTGCCTACCTCCTCAGTCACTACCAGGTGTTGATTCTGTCTGGAGCAGGAGGTCTCAACAGGTTTTCCTCACAGCGCCTTATTGTCTTTGACAGTCCAGGTGTGTGGATTCCCACACAATGTACACATGGTACTGAGAAAACCTGTAAGAATCTAAAATACACAGTTTGACTCCACCGATGTCCAAGCTGTGCATAATTTGTCATGGCATCATACAAATCAACACATGCACCTAATTGAGCAAACCTACAAGGATGCACATCTTCGGTTTTATTCATATAATTCCTTTTTTTGTCGGCCTTTGGCTTGTTCTCCCCTTGTCCGCCTGCCTCTGAACATGGTGGGGTTAGACAGACTTTCTTATTCATAATAAATGAGGGTCACTTTACATAGCTGGCAACAGAAGCAGTGACTCCCCTGTATTCAAACTCCATGTGTTTCTTTTAGAAGTGTTGGAGAAGATGACCTCACCGCATATTCTGAGCCCAGCAGTTGTACAGAAAATAGTGTTTGGCGGATGTGCGTGTGCTAAGCCTGTTAATGCCATTCTAGTTGTGGCATTCTAACAAGATATTAAATCCACACTGCGGAAAAAGCAGCAACAAGGAAAAAGCTTCACGGCAAGTGTATCATATGACAATCGGTCTATGACCTTATGGTCCAGGCTTTGTTCTGACCTGAGGCAAAGATTACTACGTCTGGCATAAACACTGTCCTCAGTGGTAAGACATGTACTTTTTTCCCCCTCCTTATGTTTCATCAGCTTTCCTCTTGAACAATGCCTCTCGACCGAATCAGTGTTTAGCGAGGACTAAGCGCAGTGAAGCAATTTGAATATCCCCTTTCTTGGCGCTGCTGTACTGAGTCAGTGGTGACTGGCGGTTTCGGTTAATCTATTGTGACTGGACCAGGCTGAATGGGACACTGGCCATCGCTGCCTGGCTTGGCGGTCTGGTCTTTTGAAGGGACTAACCTTAACGGTTCCATATGGGTTTTTAAGCGTGTTCCACATGCTGGTCCGCTGTTACCTCAACGCTGACCGATTTTTAGGGTAGCATTTCGGAAAGGAAGGCATGCCTCGTAGGTAGTTTTTCCTATGGGACATCTTTGTTCAGAGGGAGACAGCTGTGTCCGGGGCTCATACATTCAACACGTGTGAAGTCATGTCCGTGATAGTTGCAGCCACTACCAGAGTGTATTTCAAAGCCCCTCTCTCTCTCACTCCACTTTTAGAAATATTTTGCCCGTCAGACAAAGGGTCTTGACAAACATTTTCCAAATTATGTTCCAGGCATTTCCTCTCCAGGCTCGTCTTTTTTTCCCTCCCTTTCTGTTTTTTGTTTTGTTTCAATAGATGTTCAGATCGGTCACCAGTTTTGCTTGTGAGTTCATTCGCTTTTCCTCTCCGGCAACTTCAGTTGTCTTCCAGATCACAGACAGGGCTGATCACTGTCGTCCTCGCTCCAGATTGTTTTGATCTTAACAGCTTTTTAATGGCATCGCAAAACTAATGTGATTGCTTTTTTGAAAACTTTTTTACCAACCAGTTATTAGACCGAGATTAAGTAGTTAAACAGAGGGACGGGAAAAAAACAGAAACAGATAGAAAAACGCCTGTTTTTCTTCAACGTTGATTTTGTGGAGGAGTGAGCACTGAAATGAGCTTGGAGAATTCTTTATCTCCCCTTTCCTAAACTGGCTACTTTCTCATCAGTGGGTGACGTTTGAATGTTCCAGGCAAGATGTGCATGATCTAGCTACCCGGCAACCAGACATGAATATTCGCAAAAGAGGACTGAGCAGGCTGCGGAATTACTGGGGGATCTCTCACGATCTGTCTGATGAAAGTCTTTGCGGAGAGAGAGGGCATTTAAGGGCCACTGAAAGGGAAAAGGATTCCCAAAAATGGTCCGGTCTGAGCGATCCACCTCCATGGCAGACTGCTGCTGTCATGGCGGCAGGGCTGGTGTCTGCTGTAGTGACAGGGCTGGCTCATGCCTGGTGCGTTAACTCCATACATGAGAACTTGCTGTGGTTCTCACACCTTCAGGTAAGTACCGCTCTGCTGAGGTTGTTTTTGCTGACGAGAGCCAGGTACATCCCATTTTAAGGGGATAAGGAGATTATGTTTCTGAACGTTTCTGAAAAGTCCCTGGTTTACATGTAAACATCCCTTAGGATGAACATTAAAAAGATGGCTAGGGTTTTTATTGAGGTTACATTTTGTTTGTGGATTGTTTTTAGCATTATACAAAGAAGTTACACTGAGTAATTCTTTGGTTTTTGCTTTCTATGTGCACTCACCTGACAGCGTCCTTGTGTCGTTCATTTCTTGCATCAGTACTAATGCGAATCTTGCCTCAAAGGACTTTTTTTTTACTTTCCCATTCTCAACCACGTCTGGACCAAATATCGTCTGGACCAAAAGTGTTTATGGTCCAGACGATATTAACAGCTGCGCATGATTTCTAGATGTTTGTTTCAGTGTCTGTGATTTTTTTTAAATGGAGAGCACGTATAAAGTTAATTCCACTGCCAAGTTGACACAGAACATGTCCTATCAGAGTACATTGGTTAGGTAATTATTAAAACAGGATGTTTGTTTTGCCACTGGACCATTCGTACTGGATTAAAAGAAAATCTCCACATTTCCCTTTCTAATATTTTTTTTATTATAAAAAATTGACAGTTTTGACAGGAGCCTGGAGGCTGTTCTACGCTTAAAGATATTTAAACTTGCGCTGGGTTAGCTGAATACTGGCTTTAATTACAGGAGAAAGTCAAACTCATTTGAGAAAAAAAAACTCTATGCACACATTTGTTAACTGATATACATGCCAATTTCTCATTTAAATGGCATAATATCAACTGCTTCATCTTCTGAAAGAGAAATAGGCACTGGAATTAGGTGACACTATTATGAAAAAACCGAGATTCCTCTGTATGTTTTCCGCATTCATGTGTTCCCATGTTCATACCCAAATTGTTTGCAAGTGTTTGAAATATCCTCTCAAAAAATATGTATTTTCTAAATGCCTTTCTATCCCTACTTATATTTCAGGAAGTTGAACGTGAAATCTCCTTTCGGACTGAATGTGGCCTCTACTACTCCTACTATAAACAGATGTTGAGGGCTCCCTCCTTACAGCAAGGTATGGTATGACCGCATCCTCTCCTGGTCTTCACAAAAGGGGACCGATTTGTGGGGACCTAATTGTCTAATTTTACTATCTTTGTTTGAACATCTGGTCCTTACATGTACACACAGACCTGGATTACACACACACACACACACACACACACACACACACACACACACACACACACACACACTCTCTTCTACACATCACTGATTTTTCTAGAGGTCATCTTAAGGAGTGGAAAAAAGTCTAAAGAATCAAAACCTTTTATGGGTACAAGTGCTCTTTCAGCACTCAATGCCCTTCAAATGAACCTGTCCACTTTTTTCAAACATTGCCTTCACTTGGAAACTCCAGTAATGTTTTCCCTCCATTAAATCAATTCCCTGCATTCTTATTATACAGCATTTGCTTAAATAGAGGTCCTTAAATAGCGAGGCAATCAGAGAAGAGCAAGTCTAAGCATATGTATCCCTCAGTCCAATCTGGTTAGTTTCCCTGATCATTATGGAATGGGAGTGCTATTGGACCATTGTAACCATGGGAACAAAGCTAGTTAAAAAAGGATAAAGCTCCCACAGTGGCGTTGTGACCTGTACTACAATAAATCTTTCACTAGGGGCTCCTATGATGGACTGCTGTTGTATTTAAGCATGAAAATGTCTCCCTCTCTCATTTTGCCAGAATCTAATCAAAAGCAAAAATTTTTATGGCTTCGCCAGGTTTGTAGCTATTTCCAAGGTACTGTTTTCGCAAGCCAAATGGTGTTGTAATTCAGTCATGCCTAATGTTCAACAGACTGGAAGGATCCCACTTTGTTTACGTGAGTCCATCTGCTCAAGTTAGGAGTGTCTTATCCCGGCATTATAGCTCAGCCCAGCAGAGTTTATTTCCGACTGTGAAACATCATGTTTCATTGTTTCGCAAACGTGGTGTTAGCATTTTAGGCCCAAAAACTTAGGGATCATGTACTAGGAATGAGTTGCTCTTTGGCACCACCACCCATGGTGCCAATCAGAGGGAGATACTAAGCGTCTGTCTCTGCGTACATGGCCAGGTCTTTCAGAGCTCATCAGCGATAATACCACTGAATCCAAGAGAACGATCAATTTGTTGCAGCGGATGAACATCCATCAGGAAGTGTTCCTGGCAGTTCTCTACCGGGTTCTACCCATCCAGGTAACATTTAATCTCTTTTTTTGGAACCTTGTCTCTGTTTTCCTTACAAAATCGACATTAAGAATCAGAGTCTGTTACAGTTCGAGAGTGAATAAACATACTTTTATTTTTTGGGGGAAATTTATTTAGAAAACATATCCCAACTGTAATTTATTAACAAGTATTTCTAAATGATGAATACGGGAATGAATTTCCCTTTTACTCATTGTTGGATGCTTTTCTCTGTATTTCTTTCAGGCCTACCTGGAGCCTGTGTATTTCTACATCTACACTGTGTTTTCTCTCCAGGCTGTATATGTCATAGCCCTGTTCATCATCGGTTGGCTGCTGAGCGAATCCTGGCTAGCAGGGGTCCTCAGCGGAGTCTGGTACATCCTAAATAGGTACTTCTTACCATACTCGCCCAGCGATTCATTCAGCAAGCCCCGGGTCTGGTCGGGCATTCGCCTAAAGGAGAGTGAGGGTCCTGCAAAAGGTCCACTTAGTGAATGTTCTGAGAGCCGATCCGTGATCCGCCAGATGACATCTACTTCCTACATTTCTGTAATGATTCCAGTCCCAGACCAGTGTTAATTTAATCAGATATTTTAGTCCTAGTTTTTTATTTGTCAGTATGCTGAAACTCTGGACAATAATCGTAATGTAGTTGGACAATGCTTTTTGATGGGAGGTAAGAGGTAACCTAAAATATGCAATATTTCTTAGAAAAAAAGAAATGAAAAGATGCAACTTAAAGTCTGTCATTTTAGTCATTTCTTTTTTCCCTCTGAAATAATGAATGTTTTGGCCATCTCTTACTTCCATCCTTACAAAATCAGACAGTTTTATCCAATTACAGTTGACCTGCTGTCCAGAATTAAAGTACCCTGATAAAAATGAAAACAGCTGAAATTACTAGAAAGCTGAAAATGAACACTGCTCCACATATTAACAGGCCATTCTTCTCATTATCACAGTGTTATGTGGCCAATAATGTATACATTGAGAACAATATTTCAGAAAAATTGTGCTTTTACCAAGGGGACATGCTGAAGAAAGCCAATTGTCTATAACCAACAATACCTTGAGCTGACATTGAATGTTGTTTTGATAAATCTTAAATCAAGAATTCCCAGAATCTAATGAGGCCTAAACAAGTATAGTGTTCTGGGGACACAATCGGTCGAAAAAGGTTATTTAAGGTGGGGCCATACTGTATGTCTTCTACAAACCTGTGTAAAGAAATAAACAAGCCGCAAACACAATTAGTCTTTAACATATACTTTAACATTAATGTTAATTAATGTTGCAAAAAATATTTTTTTGTGCTTTGAGTGCTTTACTGCGACAACAGTAATTAAGTGCAGCTACATAAAAAAAAAAACATGGAACAAATTCATATGACAACTCATACATTTTTACTTTCAATTCTCTTTTATTGCATTTTTTATTATTTACACACAGAAAACACTTCATGCACGGTCTATCTCAGTGGACCAGTATCAGATTGTTTTATTTTCTATTTATCATTGAATTCTGTTTTTCTTTGTCTTTTGTTTTAAGCTTGGGAGACCTTTTAATGCATGATATTCTCAGTTGACTAGCTTTTGCAGATAAGTCTGAAGAGTGAGCCAAAAAAGAACAAACAAACTGCATCACCTCTGCAGGGAAATTAAACGCTTAACAGCTTGTTTCAAAAATAGCTTTCAGTTTATCTAAAAACTTTGTTGTGACAGGACTAATCTGTGCTGATTATGACCAATTAAAGGTGAGTAGTGTAGGACTATGGAGAATTCTGCTAGAGCTCAGTACGTTCATGTCAATACACACTTTCTCTCTCCTCTTGCCAAATGAAGCCTATTCAAGTGATTAAAAATGTCACTTAAAAATAAACTACCAGAACCATCAAAACCTTCCAAACCGGCAATTTCAATCACACAGCACCTGTGTAATCCACCATCACAACCTTTCTTTTGGTTTCTCCTGTTATGTAAGCAGGATTTGCGTGAGCCAGCAGTCAAAATATGTAACTGGCAATGTGTTGTCTCGTGGCGGGAGGGAACATAAGCTCCACACGTGAATACAGTAGATTAGGAATGCACCATGTCAGTTCTGGACCGATGCGTGCCCCATTCTCTTACTATTTCTGAGTGTATGGCTGGTGGCCTCTGTCTGTGTCAACACTCACATAATGGATTTGGCAACACAACTCCAAGCAACAAGCCGTTGGTTTGGTAAAAGCAATAAAAGATCTCGATTAAAATGGTTTCCCTCCCACCCACAATACGGTTGTTCTGAACTGCAAGCGAACCCGCGGGTTGAAAGAAGGTTTTTATTTCACCCGCCTGCTGATTTCTTTGGGCTGGTTGTCCGCGGGGAAACCATCGACCTGATGCAGGACTCCACAACAGAGCAGCAACACACTGACGCCCATTACTCACACTCCATGTTTTACTGCAGGCTGTCGCGAGGCCAATTCTAGACGTCTCAGTTAAATGTTAGGTCTGACACGATGACAAAATGGCCGCCGTCTGAGTGGTTCCTGTGTGTTTGTGTGACTGTTTCAGAGTGGACACAACGCGTGTGGAGTTCACCATCTCCCTCAGGGAGAATTGGTCCTTACCCTTCTTTGCTCTCCAAGTCGCTGCCATCACCTGTTATCTGAGGCCTCACCTCAACACCATCCAGCAGGTAGTTCCTCTTCTTGTAGCGCCCGCCTGCAGTAGAGGGATGGGAAAACCTGTAGAAATTATTGATTATTCGAGTTCTGGTCTTATTGAAAATGGACCTGTGTCGTTGTCTCAAATGGTCTCTGAGCAGAAGGTTGTGGTGTGGCTGATGTTCCTGGCCACGTTCTTGTTCTGCCTGACCTGGCAGTTCAATCAGTTCATCCTGCTGATACAGGCTCTCGTCGTCTTCAGCCTGGACGCTGTGGACCTCATCTCTACGGAGCAGGTCTGAGGCGGCGTTGTTCTTTAATACCACACATGCATTCAAACCTATTCCGCACATTGTACTCTTCTGTTTCTGAAGCGTCTCTATGCTGACATCCAACAAAGGCTACTGACGCGTGGAAAATTACCAGACTTCTCTGTGTTATTTTTAAAATATACTTTAAGGCATTCTCAAGCTTTATTGATCGGAGTCAGTGCATGGGGAATATATGAGAAGACTAGTACGCCGGATTCAAACCCACGCTTTGGCGTTGCGTGTGCAGCGTAGACCAAATTCCCAGATGTTGAATGAGCTTATGTTCACTGTGGATGGTAAAACAATCAGGCTTGAGGCTTTGGTTAAGTATGAGCTGAGATGTGGACTTGAAGCTTCAGGTCAGAGGTTAGGTCACAGGTCGTGGATGGGTGTTGATAGTGTTCCTCTTCTGACACCTCCTCTTTCCTCCCAGGTGACCTGTCTGTACCTGGTTCAGGTCAGCGGCCTGCTTTCCGTGTGGCTCCTGCAGTTCTGTAACTCTATGATCCTGGGTTCGCTTGTTCTCAGCTTCATCGTGGCCGCTCTCTTTGTCAAGCACTTCCAGGTGAGCCCAAATGTGTCCTAGAGCTAGGATGATTAACTATACGGTTCCGCCTGAAGACACTTACTGTATCACTTAAGAGGATTTTTTGCTAATATTGTTACTTATATTTAAGAAATGTGAAGAATGGATTGAAATATACATTGTTTGCCTTTCCGAGTTAGGGTTAAAGGGCACAAATGATGGCTATAACCATCAAACTAATAGTAGACATTGAAAGAATAAAAAAGCGACACACATTCACTTTATAAATGGACCGTTCTGTTTAATGGCATCGCATCAATTCAGACATTTTATGGAAATTAAGGCTCTTGTCCATTTCTCCTAGCTCTAAATGACATTCCTGTTTGCATGGCTGAAACCTTCTCTTTCTGCCTTGTGTTCTGTTCAGAAAGGTCTGAAGAGCAGAGGTCTTGCAGCGCGCCTGGCAAAGCTGCTCCTCCACACCTTCCTCGTACTCACACTAACATTTACTATTAATTATTTAGCCAAGGTGAGCCCTGAGACTTGTACTACATCCCCCGCCCCCTCTCCCGTCACCCGGGATGAATAAGGTATCCGCTGTGTTTTACAAGCAGCTGCGAAGCCTGGAGAAAGCCTAGCTGGGCTCTGTAGCAGCCCTCTGAAACGCATCTCCAGCTGTTATAAAACCACTGTATAATTGAAACTTGTGCGGCAGAAACAAACTTTTTTTTAAAAGTGCATTATGTTAACTTGAATCTAAGGAATGTTATGTTTCTGCTTCTGGCTGTTTCTTGTTGAGGCTTAAGAGACAACCTGATTGTATCTCCTTTCTCTGTATGTGTTCTTGCTCGGACAGAAAGCTCTGCAGCTGCGCTCAGACGAACACATCTTCAAATTCATAAAGTCCAAGTTTGGCTTGGGACCTACAAGGTATGCACTCCGAGTTGCCGCACAACGTTTCAATGATTCACCAACTGATACTTGAGGAATAATTAATGCATCGGCCTGCCGAGATGTTAAAACCCCGTCCATTGATCGCATATTAAATGTGATTCATACACCCAGAGGAAATGTGCTGTAGTATTTCAGATTTAGCGTCCAACCAAACAGGATGAACCGACCACCACGTCAATAATCAAATCCACTGTGTATGGTTGCAACTCCCACACCTACCCCCTCTCTCCTCTCAGAGATTTCGATGCCAGCCTATACCTGTGCGAGGAGGCTTTTGGGCTGCTTCCCTTGGACACGTTTGACCGCTTGGCTGAAACTCTGCTGGTGTACCCGTATCTGGTCACGGTGGCTGTTCTCTTGGCCATGCTGATGATGGTGGCACTGGCCAACTTCTGGTAGGCCTGATCTCCCCATCCACCTGTGTCCTTTGTCTGTGGATAGGGAACAATGTTTAGACGCACTCCAGAAATAGTCGAGTCATGTCCCAGAGCTTATAGCTTCCTGGCTCCCATGCCTACATCAGCCTCAGTCCCATGTGTCATATTGCGTGTCCACATTTTTGTTGGGTTATTATTCTACTTCAACATCTTGACCATCTGTCATGCCTGCCTAAAGCCTGGCTCTGAAACACTGAGATATTAAAGAACTATTCTTATGAATAATTAGCAGGCCTAAGGAGCTCTCCTTTTTGTAAGGCTTATTTATTAATGAATCACATCGAAGTAACCTGCTTGCTTTATTTTTGCTATGCTGATGGTGCACGTTTTCAAACTACTATGTGAGCTTCCATATGCGCACCAGGATGATGCGCAAACACTGTTTGCTAAACAATCCGATTGACTAGCGGTAGGCACTTGATATGAATGTCCGGTGCAAGACTAGAAACGCGTCTGAGACAAACCTGGCGATGACCGGTACTGACTGTTTGTCGACCACGGATTTAGCAACAGACGTCGGGGCAGGTGGGACTGTTGGACACAGGAATCGAACCCTTGTCGACAAGACCACAGTTTTAGCACGTACATTAACGGGTTACTGAGTCATGTTCCGGTGCTTTCCCAGAATTCTCTCTTTCTCTCCAATGACAGAGAAAGAGGGAAAAGGGAGGGCGAGAGATAGAGGGATTCAGCGTCTTGGTCCGTCGTCATTCCAGTTATCAGAACCCGGTCTGGTTCCCCAGGCACTCAACCCTCCAATAAGCTAATCATTACAGGCTCATTTCAGATACTCCAGTTAACCTTTTGAAGGAGAGCCGAATAATCTGCGTAACGCCACCTGCCCTCTCCTCCATATATTATGCATCAGTGTTTTCCCCGTTCCCAGTGAATCAGCGGCGGGCGGGTGGCTGCTGCCGAAAGGCGGATGCGAGGAGCGGCCGATCTGTATGCGGTCAGATGTCGCCTACAATCTGTTACACACCGTCTTCTTCGGGCTCCTTGCGCTCAGCACCATGAGGTGAGCTCCACTGCTTGTTCAAGATGCTATCTCACCAGACAGGTCGGGAAATATGCTGAATAACCAACCTCCATTTTCTTTATCTGTACTTTCAGCTTAATCTACCCATCTGTCTGTCCCCCTATTCCTTTCTTTATTTCTCTTGCTCTCTCCGAACGGCTCTTTTCTTATCTGCCTAATTTTTTGATTACACACCATTTCCAATTCGTGATGTTTATTTTGCCGCCCCGTAATACAAGGAGAGTGACGCTGATAATATCATTATAACGCAAAGTCAATTTTAGTTAAAGTTTTTAAAGAAAGTTGAAATGAGGAAGTTCAGATCTTCTACAACCGCTGCTTTTTCCCTTCTCACCAGAATGAAATACCTTTGGACTGGCCATATGTGTGTGTTTGCTTCCTATGGTGTGTGTGGCAAGGAGCTGTGGTCCCTCTTCCTAAACATGATCCGCTGTAACACTAAAATGAAGGTAAAGTGGTCAAAGCACAAAATGTTTATTTCACATAAGAGTTAATACATCTCCTGTTAGCTTATCCTGCTCTCCGCCATGCGATGACCTAGTTCCTCTAATGAGCCAATAGAAATGGTAGTACCTCTATCCTGCTGAACAATTAGTGTTGTCCACCAGGTGGCAATATGGTAACAACCGACTAACTCAGACACCTCGCGATAAACCAAAATGGCACAACAGATAGTGATGTTCTCCCTGCTTATTGGCCCTGCTCTCACTTAAAATGGGTTTCTTTCTCATTTTACAGCTGAGGCTAATCAGGTACATGGTTCCACTTGTCATTCTGGGCTTTCTATATTACAAGGTGAGATAATTTGCATCTTTTTCTCACATACATAAATGAACAAAGTCAATAGTTGAAAAATTTGAATCTGCAAGCATTGTGTTAAGGACTTTGGCTCTGTCCTCTTGTCACTTTGATAACAGTTTAGAGGACTTGGCAGGCACTCGGGCGTGCGATTGGATGTGTTTGTTTTATTTTTGGATGATCATTTTGAACTGACTTAGTGTGCAGTTCAGTTCTGCAGTGTTTTCTTTTTTGTTCTCTATAGTTCTGGCCCAAACTCATGGCAGAAGTTTCTGAGCTGAGAGAATTCTACGACCCCGACACTGTCGAGCTGATGACTTGGATTAGGTAAAATCTTCGGGCTTTCTGGTCTCGTATGCACCCACACACCTCAAACAAACAAACATCAGGTTAGCTTGGTTCCACAGATCACTTTCCACCGTCACTGTCCGTGACTCCCGGTGTTTATGTGAAATGTAGATTTGGCGAGCTGCGGTCCATGAATAAAGCATGGACGGAGCTCCCAGTGGGGACCCAGCTGTTAGCAGCGGTTCAGCCCGCGATGCAGTCCCCTTGTGGAATGGTTTTATTAAGCCAATCGGCCCCAGCACTGTTGGAGGCAGAGGCAAGTTTGGCGTTGACTCCTTTGGTTGGAGAGGAACTAAGTGGGAAGGACAGGTCTTAAGAGAAACTCACTATGTGGAAATGACACAGGTTCTCTGCCTCCGGAGAAAATCCAATTTGCTCGGCGGATTAGCGTACAGTTACCTTCACCGGTGCTAGTGAATTAAGCTTCTTGCTACGTGCTAATTACATTTAAGATGAAAGAGTTAAGCTGGGATCGTGTTTCATGAGACTCCGGCATAGCAAATCTCCTCTTGTTTCATGTAGATTATGACAGATTCAAAACCAAGAGAGGGGAGGGGGGTTTGGAACATATATTTCTGTCTCATTCAAAGTATTTAAATGAAGTACTCATTGGTTTGTTATGGTAATCATTTTAGTGAATGTTTGAACATAACCCTGTACCTGTAGGCAGTTGCTAAATT
Source organism: Esox masquinongy (assembly GCA_016801175.1). Taxonomy (NCBI): domain Eukaryota; kingdom Metazoa; phylum Chordata; class Actinopteri; order Esociformes; family Esocidae; genus Esox; species Esox masquinongy. Next base: position 10,368 of record JACXGI010001426.1, on the reverse strand, counting down.
CAAGTACTTTTTAACAAATCTGAAGAAAAGATTTAATCAACACACCAAAAACTATTGTGGGACGAAGAATGACTATTTCCAGCTCCAAAATAATGATGTACTGATGCAGATCTCTCAACAAATGTATTGGCCTCCTGGTTGGTCTCCTGCCAGCCCAGACTTTCCTGATGAAGTGGGTTTGCTGACTGTTACTTTGTTCCCCCCAGTTCCAGCTGATTCTGTAATTGTGAGTCCCTCCAGCATCCTCCTGCGAAATGCACATTCAGAAGTCTGTGAGATTCACCATTGTGAATGGAATTGATCATTTCTCAATACTGCCTTCTCCAAGTCTGCTGGTGCCCTTTAAAGTTGGGTTGCTGTCTTGTCATTACTGGGTTTGACAGCATTGTGAAGCACCATCACTGTAGACATCTTTATTATTTAGAGCATTGGCTGCCGTGCAATTAATTGCCCCCCTTTTGTTCGTTGGTTAATATTGCAGCGCCATTCTTTGATTCGGAAGAGACTTGTTTTTGATTAATGAAGACAAATGAAGCGTTTGTTTTCCCAGGGAAAGTTCTATAGCTGTAAGAGCAGCAGTACTTTCTGTTCACCAAGATGTTTTCACGCGGCAAACTTAGGCTTTTTCATGTTTCTGACACTTGTTCTGTACTTTCCCTACCTCCTAATTGTCTTTCTGTCAGCTTGCATTTTACTTATAATTTTTCCAAATGAGCCGCGGTTTCCCCTTATTATACATTGCCTTCTTCGGATCTCAGTAAGTGTATTCTTTCTCTCGATTAAACCGTGTATTACATGCTGCAAAAAGCTTTTCTTACTTTGCCCACTGTGAAATTGCATTATAATGACATCTTAGCCAACTCTCCCCCTCAACCGATCAGCCAGTCAATCGATCATCATTCACCCTCCACTAAGTCACCGAACTCTAGCGTGGCAGTGGAATTAGTCATTCTTGTGGCCGTTTGATGTAGCATGTCGGTGTAGCAGCCAGTATCTGCATTGATCCATCTTCTCCATCTGGCTGCGAGCAGAGCACATAGCACGAGAAGAGCTGCAGGATAAGTGAGGATGGATGTGACAGTCCCATCTCCATCGCTCTCGTTCGCGGGCCTTCAGCAACAAATCACAGCCGACAGCATCTCCTAGCGGTTGGCATGCCCCTCCGCTGCCACTGCCTGCCATTTCTCATGACGCCGTAAACAGTTAGCAGGCAGTCATCTCCCTTGCCCGTTTGGATTCACAAATGCTAAAAACGTCTCTGTCGGCACTTTTTGTCCCTGCCCGCGGCAATGCCGGTTTCAAGAGTGCATGCATCAACAGGTGTATGGCGGCGTTCATTTACCGCCTCGCGTAGTCCTACCTCTGTGTGTAGCATAACTAACACTCAGACACAGGCATGCATACCAATTTCACGCTTAGTCACCACCCATGTCCTCCTCCACCAACTATTAACGGCATTAATCAATTTTTATAATGTCACCGGGGCGGCGGGCCAGCATTTACATACCGGAATATAAATCTGAAATTAAATGTAGATCAGCTGAGCTCTAAGGAATCCCTCTTGAATATGCAGTAATTAAAGAAAAACTCCCATAGAGACAGGAGGCGACCTGGAAGAACAGGTCAGAGGTCAGACCCATCATATCCAGTGCGGGAGGGGCTGGTGATTAGCCCAGCAAGCTGCTAATGTTTCTAGCGGGGGCATCTCGCTTTTCAATCCCTCGGATTTGAATGGCACATTAACGTGGGGTTTGGAACAGAGGTGGTAATAATAGGTGCTGTAAAAGACACTTGCTATGATTTGTTATAGAGTTACCTGGGTATTAGATTTGAGTATATTTTCAAATCTAGATACCGCAATGGCTTCATAACTAGTCAATTGAACAATATAACACAGGATTAAATTACTTAATTTGCAGTGTGCGTGCCTGAGTGAAATGATAATAATCAAGCATTGTATTTATACAGAATGACAATTATTTATTGTATTTTAACAGCTCGACTGTCGCAGCCTTGACTTATTTTTAACAAGCGAGAGAGAACAAACTAGATTTCGCTTATGTTCTTTTGTGCCGTTCTTGACTTTCTAATTGATTTGTGGAACTTTACAGGTGGTTCTTTTCACACGGTGTGTTTTTTGTTTCTGCTTGAAATTACCTGATTCCCCAGCTGTTACCAAGAATTACCACCAACCATTCAAAATTCATGTGCTTGAGTTAAATCTCTGTCTCTCTCCCCCATTCCCTCACTCACCCTTACCCCTCTGTCTCCCTCCATCTCTCTCTCTTCCCACACAAATGTATCCCTGAAATCAGACTTTCCCAGTTAAAGTACTGTGCATATAGTCCAGACTGTAAAACCAAATAGTTGTTACAGCTATCATCTTGAGTTTTGGCTCATTTTAGATTAAAAAAACGTCCTCCAGGTTTCTGAGGTCAGAGGGCATCTCTGGCATTTACAGGTGTAGAATGAGTCACTGTGACCATGAGTAGAGATGGTTGTTATGAGATAGAGAAGTCCCAAGGTCAGCCGTTGGCAATAAAACGTCTCTTCCTGGAGATATGCTCGGTGGGCTGTACCAATAGAACCCCCTCCATGTAGGCATTGTCCCTGCTGCTAATCGTCATCCTGGAACACCTTGAGAAAGAGGCCTTTGCAGGAAAAAAAAAAGATAAACATGTTTTATTTGTCTGAGAACTATACGTTCCCAGCAGCCTTAGAAGGCTCAGACCTTTCAAAAGCCTGTCCTTGAAGTTGTTTGTCTCCATGAAACTTTTAAATGTCTCATTATTCTTGTAGAAAAGCTGAAAGTGCCACATTAGCCATGGTGGAGGGGCTGTGGGTGTAGTCTAATAGAATGCCTATTGTAAAATAACTTGATGATACTTATTAAAGAATATCTGCAGTGTCCAAGTACAAACGTCTCTATAATGGGTCTTTGCTGCCTTCCCCAACTTCTTTTTAATTTACAAATTTACCCTGATGACAATGATTCTCCGTTGATGCTGGCCAATTTGCATCGACAGCAATGATGCTTCATGTAATGCAACCCAATGGTACCACATACAGTGAGGGGAACAAATTATTTGATCCCCTGCTGATTTTGTATGTTTGCCCACTGTCAAAGAAATGATCCGTCTATAATTTTAATGGTAGGTTTATTTGAACAGTGAGAGACAGAATAACAACAAAGAAATACAGAAAAACGCATGTCAAAAATGTTATAAATTGATTTGCATTTTAATGAGTGAAATAAGTATTTGATCCCCTCTCAATCAGAAAGGTTTCTGGCTCCCAGGAGCACACTCTTAAAGGGAGTGCTCCTAATCTCAGCTTGTTACCTGTATAAAAGAGTCCTGTCCACAGAAGCAATCAATCAATCAGATTCCAAACTCTCCACCATGGCCAAGACCAAAGAGCTGTCCAAGGATGTCAGGGACAAGATTGTAGACCTACACAAGGCTGGAATGGGCTACAAGACCATCGCCAAGAAGCTTGGTGAGGAGGTGACAACAGTTGGTGCGATTATTCGCAATGACCTCAGCCAGGTCATTGAAAATGGGTCGTGGATGAGTATTCCAGCATGACAATGACCCAAAACACATGGCCAAGGCAACAAAGGAGTTGCTCAAAAAGAAGCACATTAAAGTTCTGGAGTGACCTAGCCAGTCTCCAGACCTTAATCCCATAGAAAATCTGTGGAGGGAGCTGAAGGTTCGAGTTGCCAAACGTCAGCCTCAAAACCTTAATGACTTGGAGAATATCTGCAAAGAGGAGTGGGACAAAATCCCTCCTGAGATGTGTGCAAACCTGGTGGCCAACTACAAGAAATGTCTGACCTCTGATTGCCAACAAGGGTTTTGCCACCAAGTACTAAGTCATGTTTTGCAGAGGGGTCGAATACTTATTTCACTCATTAAAATGCAAATCAATTTAAAACATTTTTGACATGTGTTTTTCTGGATTTTTTTGTTGTTATTCTGTCTCTCACTGTTCAAATAAACCTACCATTAAAATTATGGACTGATCATTTCTTTGTCAGTGGGCAAACGTATAAAATCAGCAGGGGATCAAATATTTTTTTCCCTCACTGTAACAGCAACCTATGGAGAATACATTAAGATCAGGGGTGTCAGGGATACAGACAGGAATCCAAGGGCCCGGAACAGAATTGAACATTTAGAACTCAAACCATAGGCCAAAAAAAAAAATTAGTAATGATATTACTGTCCATAAAACAGGTCATAAACGTTTTATTCTATAATGTTTTAATTCATTCAAATCACTTTGTTTTCAACACAGGTAATTTATTAGGCTATGTCACATCGTTTCAATTCATAACCTACTTAGTCACAATCAGCCATTACTTAACTGCTACACATATTTTGACGTTCTCTTTTAGATTTGTATTTCCATTTTTGTGCTCCCAGTTTTGGTTGCATGGTGGCAATGTTTTAGCCAGACAGCTACTGCAATGGTGGTAATGTTTTAGCCAGATGGCTACTGTAGTTAGACACATTTATGTTGGTTAAATTAGATTTTTTTTCTTAAAGCGGCACTAGGTATGATTTTTTCAGTAAAAAAAAAAACGTTAGGCTACAGAATTTTGCAATTACTCACCGGTCAGAAAGCGGTTCCGCACCAATGTCCGAAAGAGAATGACGTTCCGATTAAAAAAAAATAATTTTAAATTACCTATTCCAAAAAAAGCGCTAACTTAGAGTTCGACTTATTCTTTGGCTTTGCTAACGTTAGCTTAGGGTTCCTTAGTGATGGGTCGTCCGCGAACTATTCATTCTTTTGAACAAATCTTTTTGATGAATCCAGATTCTTCTCAGTAGGATCTTCGAATGTCATTCATCGGAAGGAACAATAAACGAAATGAACGGTGATCCATGGCTCTTTCGGATCTTAGAATCTCGTTCACCGGAAGGAACGATGATCCATGGATCTTTAGGCGCTTTGGATCACCTGAGAAGGAGGGAAGGCGAATTGACTAATGAGGAAATAAGTCTTTCAATCTTTCTGATCTCCAAGTATCTCATTTATTATCATCTTTAATGTTCCAAAGTAAGAAATGTTAGCTACAATAAATATTAGGACAGTAGACTTATTCAGCTGTAAAGTGATTATGTACATGTCTATTGGTAATGGCCTACTGTAACTGTCAGGAGTCGATTAAACTCATCAGATTTAAGTATCAACATAAGTCTTATAATCTTTTGGCTCTCCGAGTCTCTCATTTATTATCTTCCTAATGGACCAAAAAGGTATTTGTCTATTATCATCTATTAGATCGAAATAGTAGTGTTAGTACATTTTAAAAGTGGTAATGATAGGATAAATATAATTACATTTAAAATTAATTTTTATTACTATTTTTTTATTGATTTCTTTCGATCTAAATTGATCCTTGATCTTGCCTCTTGATTTTGACTCTGGACAATGAGTTGCGCTTGTGCATTGTTTGTACAGTAATTCATTTTCAAATCTTCTAATAATACACATATTGACGGTGGTTGGCTGTATAATACACATGGCTTTGGTGTTGGCTGTAAAGCATGATATGGTGTAGCATTTACTCTTAGAGTACTACGGTTCCTTCCTATTCCCGTCTTTATAACAAGTGCAGCCCGACTTCAAGAACAACAATAACAAATATGAATCTACATGGAACTATCCCTTTAAGCGAGCATTGTGATGAAAAGTAGAACGGATGGCGGGATGTGCCTTGAAGGATACATGTCCTGAAGTTTGACTCTTTCAGGTCGGCTAGGAAACGAGAGGACTTACATTCAATTCCTGGAATGTGAAACGTTTGATCCAACCAAAGTTATTGCTCATTTGAGGAGTTTACTTTGTCTTACATTGTGTTCAATCCTGACGACCTGGTTTGAGTTGACACTGTTAGAGTAATTTAGTATATGATGGGTTATTGTTTCGTATGCTGACACCTTTTCTTTCGTGCGATTTCGGTTGTATCCTTTTTCTTGTTTCATTGTTCTATATAAAAGGAAACTATCTGTTGTAATTGTGTACATGTTTTAATTTTCCTTCACAATAAAGCAGTGTTTTAAAACACGCATACCAGGCTCTACGGCATGCTTACATCTACTATGTTTGGAAAGCGGCTTTTAGAAACCACTGGGCATGCTGACAGTGAGCCTGTGTGGTGGTTAATGCTCACATTTGTGTCATTGTCCTAGCGTTTGGCAGTATAAATGCAGAACAAACCCAAAAAGCTTTCTTTCCTGCCTTATCTTCCAGCTCAAAGACCCCCAAGAAGGCTGTGTTTGCTGGGAGCATGCAGCTGCTAGCTGGGATCAAACTATGCACAGGCAGAGTGCTGACCAACCACCCGCACTATGAGGACCAAGCCCTAAGAGAGAGAACCAGACAGGTAAATCAAACCCTTTATCCTGATACCGCTTCTGCACAAGACACAAGCTGAGAGGATGTCAAAATTAAGGTTTTGAGGTTAAGGTTTCCGAGTACTTCAATGGGTTTAGGCACTACATCAAGGTGCCAAGGCCCCATTGAACCTTTTTCAATTCCAGGTTGTTTCACAGACAAACGTGACCAGGAAATCCAGTAGGTAGTACACTATTGGCCTGCCACCGTCTGAGTTAGGTGAGGGGAAGGTAAGACTGTCAGGGCATACCTTGTCTCATCAGGCTTTAGCAACTTCTTGAGGTCGACAGTGAAACAAGCGTTGGATCTGACACAGTGGTTTGGCCAGCTCTCCGGACACATGTCCTGAGCTTCGCCTTTATGAGTCTGTTGGGAGTTGCCACAGTGAGACGAGGTTATGACGTCAAATTGGGTAACATTTCATTGGGAGAAAAGTTATGAAATTTGCAATAAATCTGTAAGTGGATAACCTTATCCTCTATGTAACTCACACTCATCCAGTTTGCCAGCTATACTAAACTTGCTCAATATTTTTTTGATATCTTCTAATTGGAATAAGACTGAACTAACACCTGTATGGATACAGCAGGCATTTAAGATTTCCTCAGGAAATTCACCTCATCTGGGGATTGTCGTTACAAAGCTATATCCATCATTATTTAAAGCTAACATTCAACCACTGATGGCCAAACTTAAAACAAATATTACATTTTGAAGAACCCTCCCAATTTATTTGCTGTGAAGAGTTATGACCATCAGGATGGAGTTGCTCTCAATTGCTTTACCTATTCCACAATATCCCCATATTTATACACAAGACCTTTGTAATTAACTGGGCTGTATTGTCATACTAATTATGTGGGACTATAAAATATCAAATATGTAAAAAGCATCTTTGTAAGTCCAAATTGGATGTTGGATTTGCTCTCTCAATCTTTATAATTTACATTTTGGCTTGATGACGACCTGGCAATGTACAGCTGGCTTAGAAGGCAGAGTGATAATTGCCTCCCCTACTCTATTGGCACAGTGATAGTGTCCCTTCACCTGCCTTGAAGTCCCTTTAGTCATAATGTCATCATACATGGCACAGTCCATATTTGGAAGCAAATTAATAGGCACTTTGATTTTAGACCATCGGCAACGCTTCTTCCGATAATAACTATTGCTTTTGATCGCTGGGGGGCAGTGGGAATCAGCACCATGGGGAATCTATATTTGGAGTGGACTTCTGTCTTCTATGATCAACTGAGGGAAAGCCACAACCTACCTACAAAATAACTTCTTCAGATATCAGAAGGCCCCTGAATGGCGCAAAGGTCACAGCTTTGCAGTGAGCTGTGTAATTGAGACCAGGATTTGAATCATGTCTCACGATTAGCCCAGCGGTTCCATGGAAGGAGGTGCAGTTGGAACCTTCCAGGTTTTGAGGGGGGGCTAGTAATTATAATTTTGTTGCCTTGTTCGTTGCACTCATGGGCACCTTTGACCTCAATCGAGGGGGAAGGCCAGAGTCCCTTCCTTCCTGCACGTAAAGATTTTGGTCTAGACTACCTGGTTGAGGGAGCAGCGTGACAAGAACCAGAACAGCATAAAATGTGCTTTGGAAGACAAATCTTGACTTCCACTGTCCAGCGTCTGCTTGAAGTTGGTGAGAAGAAGCAGGGCTTCAATCACAAGTCATATATATCACGAAATTGGGGAGAAAAACATGTTAAATTAAAAACCTTACAATAACCTGGTTGCATAAGTGTGCACACCCTCTTATACAGTATTTCACAAAAGTGAGTGCACCCCTCACATTTTTGTAAATATTTGATTATATCTTTTCATGTGACGACACTGAAGAAATGACACTTTGCTACAATGTAAAGTAGTGAGTGTACAGCTTGTATAACAGTGTGAATTTGCTGTCCCCTCAAAATAACTCAACACACAGCCATTAATGTCTAAACCGCTGGTAACAAAAGTGAGTACACCCCTGAGTGAAAATGTCCAAATTGGGCACAATTAGCCATTTTCCCTCCCCGGGGTCATGTGACTTGTTAGTGTTACAAGGTCTCAGGTGTGAATGGGGAGCAGGTGTGTTAAATTTGGTGTTGTCGCTCTCACACTCCCTCATACTGGTCACTGGAAGTTCAAAATGGCACCTCATGGCAAAGAACTCTCTGAGGATCTGAAAAAAAGAATTGTTGCTCTACATAAAGATGGCCTAGGCTATGAGAAGATTTCCAAGACCCTGACACTGAGCTGCAGCACGGTGGCCAAGACCATACAGCGGTTTAACAGAACAGGTTCCACTCAGAACAGGGCTCGCCATGGTCAACCAAAGAAGTTGAGTGCACGTGCTCAGTGTCATATCCAGAGGTTGTCTTTGGGAAATAGACGTATGAGTGCTGCCAGCATTGCTGCAGAGGTTGAAGGGGTGGGGGGTCAGCCTGTCAGTGCTCAGACCATACGCAGCACACTGCATCAAATTGGTCTGCATGGCTGTCGTCCCAGAAGGAATCCTCTTCTAAAGATGATGCACAAGAAAGCCCGCAAACAGTTTGCTGAAGACAAGCAGACTAAAGGCATAGATTACTGGAACCATGTCCTGTGGTCTGATGAGACCAAGATAAACTTATTTGGTTCAGAGGGTGTCAAGCGTGTGTGGCGGCAGCTAGGTGAGGAGTACAAAGATAAGTGTGTCTTGCCTACAGTCAAGCATGGTGGTGGGAGTGTCATGGTCTGGGGCTGTATAAGTGCTGCCGGCACTGGGGAGCTGCAGTTCATTGAGGGAACCATGAATGCCAACATGTACTGTGACATACTGAAGCAGAGCATGATCCCCTCCCTTTGGAGACTGGGCCTCAGGGCAGTATTCCAACATGATAACGACCCCAAACACACCTCTAAGACGACCACTGCCTTGCTAAAGAAGCTGAGGGTGAAGGTGATGGACTGGCCAAACATGTCTCCAGACCTAAACCATATTGAGCATCTGTGGGGCATCCTCAAACGGAAGGTGGAGGAGCGCAAGGTCTCTAACATCCACCAGCTCCGTGATGTCGTCATGGAGGAGTGGAAGAGGACTCCAGTGGCAACCTGTGAAGCTCTGGTGAACTCCATGCCCAAGAGGCTTAAGGCAGTGCTGGAAAATAATGGTGGCAGCACAAAATATTTACACTTTGGGCCCAATTTGGACATTTTCACTTAGGGGTGTACTCACTTTTGTTAATGGCATTAATGGCTGTGTGTTGGGTTATTTTGAGGGGACAGCAAATTCACACTTATACATGCTGTACAGTCACTACTTTACATTGTAGCAAAGTGTCATTTCTTCAGTGTTGTCACATGAAAAGATATAATCAAATATTTACAAAAATGTGAGGGGTGTACTCACTTTTGTGAGATACTGTTACTGGGGATGTGGCTGTGTTCAGAATTAACCAATCACATTCAAACTCATGTTAAATAGAAGTCACTACACACCTGCCAACATTTAAAGTCACTCTGATTAATCACAAATAAAGTTCAGCTGTTCTAGTAGGACTTTCCTGACATTTTCTTAGTTGCATCTCAGAGCAAAAGCCATGTTCCGCAGAGAGCTTCCAAAGCATCAGAGGGATCTCATTGTTGAAAGATATCAGTCAGGAGAAGGGTACAAAAGAATTTCCAAAGCATTAGATATACCATGGAACACAGTGAAGACAGTCATCATGAAGTGGAGAAAATATGGCATAACAGAGACATTACCAAGAACTGGACGTCCCTCCAAATTGATGAAAAGACGAGAAGAAAACTGGTCAGGGAGGCTTCCAAGAGGCCTACAGCAACATTAAAGGAACTGCAGGAATTTCTGGCAAGTACTGGCTGTGTGCTACATGTGACAACAATCTCCCGTATTCTTCATATGAATGGGCTATGGGATAGGGTGGCAAGACGGAAGCCTTTTCTTACAAAGAAAAACATCCA
>JACXGI010001425.1:78256-93307 GCA_016801175.1 Esox masquinongy | reverse complement strand
TAAGTAATATTCTAATTTTCGGAGATACTGAATTTGGGATTTTCATTAGTTGTCAGTTTTAATCATCACAATTAAATGAAATAAACATTTGAAATATATCAGTCTGTGTGTAATGAATGAATATAATATCCAAGTTTCACTTTTTGAATGGAATTACTGAAATAAATCAACTTTTTGATGATATTCTAATTATATGACCGGCACCTGTATAATTGTAAACCGAGTGACCAAGTAAAAAAAATTCAGTCACTTGAGACTGACAGCTTTTTCATAAAACTTTGATGTTCATAACAATTATTTCTGTTAACAAGCAAACTAATCAAAAAAATCTAACTTACTGTTGAAAAAACAAACACAAATCTTCTGGATTTACATCCTCTGATATATTATGGATTGAGAGTTAAACAGAAGACAGAAGGATTTATTTAATAAAATCATCTGTAATACAAATTCAGTTGAGTATAGTGTTTAGGCCATAACTGTTTTATGGTTAAGTACTGAATATATACTGCAATACAAAGGCTTCATTGAAGAGTAGACACAATAATGGTCTTTGTCGATGCACACTGTTGAGGAAATTCACACAGAAATGAGAGGTCTGAATAACAAGAGTGAAACTGTATTCATAAATGCATATGTGCAAGAAGCCTCCTTCCAATTGGAACTTGTTATAAATCTCTATAGGGAAAGGGTAAACAAATCTGGGAGTCACTGGTTTACTACAAGGAGATAAATGACTCCACTTCCTGAGACATTCTTGAATAGACAGGAATGGCTGTAAACTCTGGTCTACAGTTTAAATAAAAAATATTATACCACATTGCTGACCACTCAAACAACAGTTAAGTAAATGACCCACTAACAGAGCTCCAGTCAGTTCTGGAATGGGTTACTAATAATACGCTGTTCCTAAACACAAAACACTAAAAATCATTGTTTTGAGAGTATCACTCAAAAGTAATCTAGATGTGAAGGTGGCGATGGAGCAATTTTGGCTGCAGCTAATAGAGATCCTAATAGATACTAAAAGCCTCTACATCTAACCGTATTAGCCTGAAGATAAGGCTGACATGCTTCAACATGCTGCTGAAATGTGGTTCAGCTAGTGTGTCGACTTTCACATGCTTGTGGACTAGAATGAACTGGATTCTACAGACGTAACACACAGAAATGATGCAAGCATACCTGGCAGGAGTCCTTGCCCCCCTCCTGGTAGCCGGCACAGATCATGTCATACAGGATGTCCACTGTCTCTGGTGAGGACTGGCTGTACATCGCCTGACAGGAAGATGTTGAGATGATTGGCACCTGAACTTGCTGCAGTGTCCCCACACCACTCAGGGAGACTAAGAGAGAGAGAGAGAATAAATAACATTATTTTTTAAAGAATTTAAACTAGGCTACAACAGAGGTTTGATGATTTTACTGATTATTGCTTTTAATAATATACAGCTAGGTCTGGAAATAATTGGACATTGACACAAGTTTTGTTATATTGGCTGTTCACAAAAATATATTCAAGTGACTGTTAAATAATGAAAATGGGCTTAATGTGCAGTCTCTCAGCTTTAATTTGAGGGTATTCACATTAGGGCTGTCACGATATCAGATTTTCACTACAAGGTTATCCTGGCCAAAAGAATTCACGGTAACGATATTATCGCGGTATCTATAGAACATTTGAAAGAAAAAAATGCTGTCAGTAAAAATCATCTTCAACTTTGTTTGATGTGCTTTTTTCTCTTTTTTGGCAAATGAATTACACTCAAAATAAGAATGTGTGGCGGTGGAGAGTCTGTAACCGTAACTGTACAAATAAAAAAATAAAAGCATACAAAAAGAACAATTACACTTAATGGATAGTGAAAAGGCCACTGATAAACAAAAGATCCACAAGGCCTAACACCCCGAGTAGTTTTTGGAAAAATACAAAACATTTTCACCTAGTGAATAGGCTACGAAAAGGCCTTAATCCAAACACTAGTGTATAGGTCCAGACTCGTAGTTTAAGCAAATGCATCGTTTGGCCATGAATAAGCCATGGAAAAACCGAGAGGAAGATTTTTTGGAAGATTACAACGTCCTTTTTCCAATGTGAATGGGCTACTAAAACGGCGCGTATTTCTGGATCTCTCCCGGGGGTTCTAGTGGGGCTAACGAGTTGATTTCAACACCAGTGCATAGGTCCCGTCTCCTTCTTTAAGGACATACACCGTTTGTCTATAGGTGACAAAAATAAGGTATCGACAAACCGAGAGGAGGTTTTGGAAAAATACAACATCCTTTTTTCCATGTGAATGGGCTACTAAAATGGCGCCTCATTGTGGATCTCTCCCAGGGTTTCTAGTAGGGCTAACGAGTTGATTTCAACACCAGTGCATAGGCCCCATCTCCTTCTTTAAGCACATACACCGTTTGTCTATAGGTGACAAAAATAAGGTATCGACAAACCGAGAGGAGTTTTTGGAAAAATACAACGTCCTTTTTTCCATGTGAATTGGATACTAAAACGGCGCGTCATTGCGGATCTCTTCCGGGGTTTCTAGTGGGGCTGACTAGTTGATTTCAACATCAGTGCATATGTCTCGTCTCCTTTAAGCACATACACCATTTGTCTATATGTGACATGAATAAATTATCGAACAACCGAGAGGAGTTTTTGGAAAAATAGAACTTCAGTTTCGCCTAGTGAATACGATATTATCATGTGTATATTATTAACATGATATCAATATTTCATTTTTTGAATATCACGGTTATCGTCACCCCTAATTCACATCCAAATTGGAGGAAGGGTTTAGGAATTAATATATAGCCCCCACTTTTTTAAGGGACCAAAATAAAATGTTTCATGGACAGGTGTGGGCTATTCCATCGTTATTCATTAGTTAAGCAGGTAAAAGGTCTGGAGTTGATTCCAGGTGTGGCATTCGCATTTGGAAGCTGTTGCCGTGAACCCACAACATGCGGTCATAGGAGCTCTCAATGCAAGTGAAACAGGCCATCCTTAGGCTGCAAAAAAAAAAAAATAATCCATCCGAGAGATAGCAGGAACATTAGGAGTGGCCAAATCAACAGTTTGGTACACTGAGAAACAAAAAATGCACTGGTGAGCTCTGCAACACAAAAAGGCCTGGATGTCCATGGAAGGCAACTGTGATGGAAGATTGTAAGATCCTTTGCATAGTAAAGAAAAACCCCTTCACAAGATCCAGCCAAGTGAAGAACACTCTCCCGGAGGTAGGCATATCATTATCTACCATGAAGAGAAGACTTCACAAGAACAAAGAGAGGGTTCACCACAAGGTGTAAAGCATTCATAAACCTCAAGAGTAGAAAGGCCAGATTAGACTTTGCCAAAAAACATTAAAAAAGCCAGCCCAGTTCTGGAACAGCATTCTTTGGACAGATGAAACTAAGATCAACCTGTACCAGAATGATGGGATGAAAAAAGTATGGAGAAGACTTGAAATGGTTCATGATCCAAAGCATACCACATCATCTGTAAAACATGGTGGAGGCAGTGTGATGGCATGGGCATGCATGGCTTCCAATGGCACTGGGTCACTAGTATTTATTGATGATGTAACAGAAGACAGAAGCAGCCGGATGAATTCTGAAATGTATAGGGATATATTGTCTGCTCAGATTCAGCCAAATTCAGTGAAGTTGATTGGACGGCACTTCACTTTACAGATGGACAATGACCGAAAACATACTGCGAAAGCAACCCAGGAGTTTAAGGTAAAGAAGTGGAATATTCTGCAAGGGCCGAGTCAATCCCCTGATCTCACCCCGCTCGAGTATGCATTTTACTTGCTGAAAACAAAACTTAAGGCAGAAAGACCCACAAACAAACAACAACTGAAGACAGCTACAGTAAAGGCCTGGCAAAGCATCACAAAGGAGAAAACCCATCGTTTGGTGATGTCCATTCGTTCCAGGCTTCAAGCATTCATTGCCTGCAAAGGATTCTCGACAAAGTATTAAAAATGAACATTTTATTTAAGATTGTGCTCATTTGTCCAATTACATTTGAGCCCTTGAAATAATGGACCTGTGTATGAAAATGTTTGCAATTCCTAAACATTTTATATGATATTTTTGTTCAATCCCTTGAATTAAAGCTGAAAGTCTGCACTTCAGTTGCACCTCAGTTGTTTCATTTCAAATCCATTGTAGTGGCATACAGAGCCAAAATTATGAAAATTGTGTCAGTGTCCAAATATTTCCAGACCTAACTGTAGAACTTATTGTGTTGGGTGTGTTAATGTGATGACAGTTGTGTTTAGGAATTCCCTTGGGCATGTGTTGAATATGCAGTGGTAGAACCCCATAGGCAGATCTTAGCTGAGAAAAGAATGATGTAAAAATAAAAACAGAATAGAAAAAAGCAAGCAAATAATTATTACAGCAAAATTAATTGAAAGGCAAGAAAGCATACTTAGACAACTAATACACATTTTTTTAGCAAACTTTTCCAACAACCAACCATATTGATTCCATTTCAACTATGCTTGTCTGCAGGTACACTTTAGATATTTGCTTTCATCATTTGTTTTCTTTGCAGTCACTAGTTTGTCAGTTGCAATTGTTGACAATTTCAAAGTAAAGGCAGATTTGGAGGAAGGTGTAGATAATGCTTCTCCACCATTGGTCCACTAGTTTTTGTAATGGCTGTATGTTGTTATCCAGTGAAGTAGGCTTCCAAATATGTCTGCATTGTTTCACATTTTCTGGTTGGCTGCACTTTATTTTCACTGTCCGGACATTTCATTACAGGAGTGCAGCTTTCAACATGGCATATAGTGCAGCAATAAATACGTTGGTTGTAAATATTTACATTTTCAGGCTACCTGAAACATGAAAAAGATTAATAAGAGTGCAGGCAGTTGCCAACATATTAATATGCAGTTTATCCAAATGGACATGGGAAACACTAACAATTTTAATTAACAAACAGGGTTGGGGAGTAATGGATTAACTGATTAAAAAAAGGTAAGAGCAAAAATGTTTGATTATGGACTACAGATACACTTGAAAAGATGAATTGCTTTCAATACTTTTAAATTAAAAAAGGATGAGTGCATGTTGCATGTTCAAACTGCTGTAATATAAGCCCACAGTATTCTAAACCAGAAAAGGAATAAGGCAACCCTAGTTCAGCCAGCCCGCGATTAGAAGGGGTGAATGTTGTTGTTCCTGGCTGGTTTTGAGCCACGGTTTTCTATGTGTCAGACTGTGTCTTTAACCATCACGCTATTTAAACAGCGGGAATGCAACTTTTACCTCAGCCATTACATTCTTTGCTGAAATCACATGGACAACAGAATGTTTATTAACGGAACCTAAGTGTACTCTTGTACAAAGATTATTGTAGATGGTCATCCATACAATAATAGTTGAAAAGCCCACTACACTATGTGAACTATGAGGAAATCGAAAGCATTGGCTGAATCTCAACTCGCATACTACATAGTATATACTATGCAGGTGATTGTGAAGTTCATACTGGCTAGTATGCCAGTATTGGGACCGATTGGGGGACACTACCTCGTCAGAAAATTGCATTAGATCATTTTGTCACACATTAACATCACGCCAAGTTTGAATATTTAGCTAGACACCATTAATCATTGTGTTAAACTGACTAATGTTTCTTATTAACTTTACTTTCACCACAAATAGCATCTATGAAATGAACTGTATGGCTTTTATTAGTCAGTAATAGCCCTACTAGTATCCACTTACTACTTGGAATAGTCATAAGAATTGAGTAATTGCTAGCAAGACTGAAGATGAACTTTACACTGCCAAAGCTATTTCATTTTCATGGCACAACAACATTGATACAATAACTATCAATATAGGTCACAATAACTGACTTTTTCGTCAAGTGAAAAGAAGAATCGTGGAAACCCATCCTCTTTTACTGTGCAAGGGGTTGTGATCTACAGTTGTGCTCATGAGTTTGCATAGAGGCTGCTATGGAAAAAGACGGTGTGGTTGTTTCAAGGAGCACAATACGACGATCCTTGAACAAAAATGAGCTGCATGGTCGAGTTGCCAGAAAGAAGCCTTTACTTCGCCAATGCCACAAAAGCCCGGTACAATATGCCTGACAACACCTTGACATGCCTCACAGCTTCTGAGAGCTATGATATCACTTTGGCTTTTATATAAAACAATGTGAACTGATTGTGGATGGCTGAACAGAAAGTTCTAAATGCTGCCTGCTCAACAAAGACGTATAGACCAGAGTACCTTTGCCAAGAAAGGAATGCATTCTCTAGCCAACACAGTCAGTGGAGCAAAAAGAGGCAAGGCAACCAAATTCAAATACTAACCCCCCAAACCCAGACTGTGTTTGCCAATTGAACCGCCCTGTGTGGGACACCTGGGCTAGTCCGAAAACAGAACTGAAATCCTGATCTTGCAATGACTCAGCAAACCGCAATGCAATTACGAATTTAATAGACTTCAGCAGCGTAAATATTAAGATATTAGTTGTTAGGATGAAATATTGAGTAAAGTAAAACAAGATGGGGTTCACCACAGTAATCATACTAGAATAAAGCCCTCCATTTTGTTCATGCACAAAAAAGAGTGTAATAATACCACTTTCCACAAAATGGGCCAAACTAAACAGGCACTTCACCACTGGGTGAAGTGTATCATGTCTGAAAGATTTCTAGGACACTGAGATTGTATTTTGTTAGGCAGGCAGTATCTACATTTGCTATGAATTCTGATGGTATTTTACTAACATACTAGATTTTTCATCAGATCCAATACCCACAAAATCAGTCTCTGTTAGCAAAATCACTGACTAATCCAACATGGGACCAAGGTCGGCCATATCCGATCCAAAAATATGCCAATTAAATTGGTTAATCTCATCAAAATAAGTTTACACTTCCGTTTGAATGTTTGGTCATGTATAGGGCTGCACAATTAATCGAAATATAATCTAAATTGCGATATTGACATGTGCAATATCCAAATCACCAACTTACACGATTTTCAGCTCACGCAAGACAACGGGCACGCATCGTATGTCCGTAATTGTTTTTCTTACGGGTGCTGTAGGTATTTTTGTAGATTACTAAAATACCTTGACTAATTTTGTTTAAATACTTGGTTTTTCAATGTTAGTTTAACACTGCAACTGCTAGTGAAAACGTCTGCTTCAAGTTAGCGAGTGGCACCAAGATAGTGTCCCACGTAAACAACAGCATGGTTATTAAAACTTTCGGCTTCAATGTTAGTGCCTACAAACAAACTTAATATGGGAGAAAATACACCTCAAGGGTTGAGAAATTTTGCCTAACCAGCTATGGCAACGGCACAAACATAGCAAACACCATTGCATTAAATGAGCAGTTAAACTAATAGTTTGACACAGGCTGCACCTTCAAGTTGGTAATAAGTGCAAAATAGAAAACACTGAAAATTAACTAGATTTTTATTCACTTTAATAGCACATTATGTAGGCTATGATCTCTATTTTTAAGTGAGTGTATCTATGCTGTTTACACCCATGTTTGAAAATCACACATCATAACCATAATTGCAATATTTGTCAAAGAAATTCAATGATTCAATAATTTATAATTTATCCAAATTGTGCAGCCCTAGTCACTTAGAAATGTACTTGTTTTTCATGAAAACATACATGAAATGAATTTGAATAGGCAAAATGAATAGGAAATATAGTCATTGACACGGTTACAAATAATTAAATAATTGAAATTATAACTGTTGTTCAAACTTTGCTTTTGTCAAAGAATTCTCCATTTGCAGCAATTACAGCCTTGCAGACCTTTGGCATGCTAGTTGTCAATTTTCTGAGGTAATCTGAAGAGATTTCAACCTATGCGTCCTGAAGCACCTCCCACAAGTTGGATTGGCTTGATGAGCACTTATGTATCATACAGTCAAATCTCCCAATTTACCACCTCTAAAGCACCCCAGAACATCACATTGCCTCCACCATGCTTGACAGGAGGCGTCAAGCACTCCTCCAGCATCATTCTTTTGGTCTGCGTCTCTCAAATGTTCTCCTTTGTGATTCAAACGCGTCAAACTTTGATTTGTCTGTCCATAACTCTTTTTTTTCCCAACCTTCCTTTGTCCAGTGTCTGTGCACTTTTGCCCATCTTAATCTTTTCATTTTCCTTTATGAGATATGGCTTTTTCTTTGCAGCTCTGTCTAGAATGCCAGCATGCCAGGGTCGCCTCTTTACTGTTGTTGCTGAAACTGGTGTTTTTGGGTACTATTCAATGAAGCTGCCAGTTGAGGACCTGGCAGGTATCTGTTTCACAAACTAGACACTCTAATGTATTTTTCCTCTTGCTCAGTTGTGCACCGGGGTGTCCCACTCTTCCCATTCTGGTCCAAGCCAGTTTGTGCTGTTCTGTGAAGGGAGTAGTACACAGCGTTGTATGAAATCTTCAGTTTCTTGGCAATATCTTACATGGAATATCCTTAATTTCTCAGAACAAGAATAGACTGATGACTTTCAAAAAAAGTTCTTTGTTTCTGGTCATTTTAAGCCTGTAATCAAACCCGTTATTGCCGATGCTCCAGATACTCAACTAGTCTAAAGAACTCAACTAGCCAGTTTTATTGCATCTTTAATCAGCACAACAGTTTTCATTTGTGCTAACTGCAAAATGGGTTTCTAATGATCAATTAGAAAAACAATTTTTAAAATAATAAACTTGGATCAGCAAACACAACATGCCAATGGAACACAGGACTGATGGTTGCTGATAATGGACCTCGGTACACCTATATAGATATTCCATTGAAATCAGTCGTTTCCAGCTACAATGGTAATTTACAACATTAAAAATGTCTACACTGTACAGTATTTCTGATCAAGTCGATGTTATTTTAATGGACAAAAAAATTGCTTTTATTTCTACCCCAAAAGTGACCCCAAATTTTTGGGTAGGTTACCAAAAACTGAAAAATTATGCACATTTCAGAGTTATAGAAAAGACATTTCAAGGAACAAGTAATGAGTTAACAACTCACAGGTGTTTTGCATCAATGGAAGCACAACCTTGTTTCCAAAAAAGTTGGGATGCTGTGTAAAATGTAAATAAAAACAGAATGCAATGATGTGCAAAACATTTAAACCCTACATTCAATAGAAAATATTACAAAGAAAACAAATCAAGTGTTGAAAATGAGACATTTTATTGTTTCTTGAAAAATATATGCCCAGTTTCAATTTGATGCCAGCAACACGTTTCAAGAAAGTTGGGACAGAGGCATCAAAAGACTGGAAAAGTTGTGTAATGCTAAAAAATTAAACCTGGTAGAATATCACACAACTAATTAGGTCAATTGGCAACAGGTCGGTAAAATGATTGGGTATTAAAAGATTATTCCAAAGAGGATGGGGTAGGGTTCTACACTTTGTGAAAGACTGCGCGGACAAATAACGCAACAATTTAAGAGTAACGTTTCTCAAAATAAAATTGCAAAGAGTTTGGGATCTCATCAACTACAGTACATAAGATCATTAAAAGATTCAGAGAATCCTGAGAAACCAATATTGGATGGACGTGATCTTCAGGCCCTCAGATGGCACTGCATTAAAAACAGACAGATTCTGTAGTGGAAATCACTGCATGGGCTCAGGAATACTTACGAAAACCATTGACTGTGAACACAGTACGTTGCTGCATCCATAAATTGAAGTTAAAACTCTACCATACAAAGAAGAAACCAGATATAAACAAGATCCAGAACCTTTGCCAACTTATCTGGGCCCAAGCTCATTTAAGACGGACTAAGGTGAAGTGGGATACTGTCCTGTGGTCTGACAAATCAACATTTTAAATTATTTTTGGGAATCATGGACCCCGTGTCCTCCGGGCCAAAGAGAAGAGGGACCATCTGGCTTATTATCAGCACACAGTTCAAAAGCCAGCATGCGTGATGGTAAGGGGGTGCATTAGTGCACATGGCATGGGTGACTTGCTCATCTGTGAAGGCACCATTAATGCTGAACAATATATACAGGTTTTGGAGAAATATATGCTACCATCCAAGCAGCATCTTTTTCAGGAAAGGCCTTGTTTATTTCTGCAAGACAATGCCAAACCACATTCTGCACGTATTACAAGAGCATGTCTCTTTAGTAGAAGAGGCTGGGTGCTAAACTGGCCTGCCTGCAGTCCAGACCTGTCACCTATTAAAAACATTTGGCACATTACGAAATGAAAAATATGATAAGAGACCCTGAACTGTTGAGCAGCTGAAATCCTATATCAAGCAAGAATGGGAATACATTTCACTTTAAAAACTACAGTAATTGGTCTCTTCAGTTCCTAAACTCTTACAGAGTAATGTTAAAAGAAGAGGTGATGCAACACAGTGGTAAAGATGCCCCTATCCCAACATTTTTTTCAACGTATTGCTGGCTTCAAATTCAAAATGGGCATGTATTTTTCCAAAGACAATAACATTTCCCAGTTTCAACAGTTGATATGTTGTCTTTGTACTATTTTCAATAAAATATACTGAGAAATGATTTGCACATCATTGCATTCCGTTTTTATTTGCTTTTTATGCAGTGTCCCAACTTTTTTGGAAATGGGGTTGCAAATTAAGCCTTGAAACAATTTCTACAAGTGTCCTAACTTTTGTTGATTACTTACAAACCCTCTGCCTTTATAAAAGCAGTTTTGGAACAGACTGTGTTACTGCACCTTCTTAAGCATTGTTTGAACAGTATTGAACAGCAGGAAGTAGTATATTGCTATCAAATGTGCAAAGTATGCTGCCTAAAATGGATATGACTGATATTTGAATGCATGCCACAAATCAGGATATTCTGGTACTCTCAGAAACATAGTTAGGTACATTGGTCAATGAAAGATGTGATAGGATAAAGGTGGAGGAGTAGCCATCTATGCTGAATCAAACCTTGCAGAACCCCAAGCATTAAATGTTTCTGTACCTCAGCTTTTTGAGCTATTTGTTATTGATGTATCTATTGCTGAAAATGTACATTTTTGTGTAACAGGGACATTCCAACCCCCTGCTGCTTTGACAGGTGCGGCTGATACTATGTCTAAATGTCTGGTCCCTTTTATGTCCTCTGAGATTGTTATTCTGGGCGATCTGAATCTTGACTTGCTAATGCCAGCCTCTGATATACTGAAGAGCTTATGTATTGATTTTAATTTTTGTTACAGCTTTTAATGCCTACTAATGTTAAAAACCCTTTAACTCCTCAATAATTGATCAGAATCTGACAAACCCCACAAATATAGATCAACTGGTGTTTTTTCAAACGATACTAGTAATCATTGTCCAGTTGTTTGTATTAGAAGTACTTAACAACAACATGCTGACCCCCAAATTAATTTGCAGGATGTATTTTATTCTGAGTTGTTCTCTGTAAAGAAATTCTCAGACCTGGATCTGGCTCTGGAGCACTTCTCATCAAAATGTATCCGTTTAGTCGACAGACATACCTCTTTTAAATATCACAGTGCGAGATTGCGCAAATTCTTGGTTCTCAAAAGAGATATCTGAACACCTTAGGCAGAGAAATCGGGCCTGGGCAATTGCTAGAAAGACTGACTTGGTATCTGATTGGCAACTCTTCAGGCAACTGAGAAATAGATGTACGGTAGCAATTAAAAAGCAAATCCAGTTTTTACTGGATGGAATTTCTACCGCTGCAGGTGATCCATCCAGATGTTAGAAAAACAAATGCATTATAGGGAGGTAACTGTGCTGCTTCCCTACCTAGGCAAATTCAGTTGGACTCTTCAATCATTACAGATAAAAATGAGTTTGGAAATGCATTTAGCATACATTATCTGAACAGGTTTTATATTTGACAGAAATAATGAGTTGGGTGTCCACGTGCAACCAGTCACCTGTTCCCTCAGAGCCACCACAATGCATAGTGAACTCTCCATCAGCAACTTCTGAATCCTTATTTTAACATCAAACACTATCTGTAGATGTGTTGGATGCCCTAACTGGGATTGATGTTAGGAAGTCCACAGGATATTCTCAAACCCCTTTTTTCTCCAGCTTGCTGTCCCTTTTATTGAATCTGTGACACGTTTTTAGCTTGACAATTACCTCAGGTATAATACCAAAACTCTGAAAGACGGCCTATGTACTCCCCCATCATAAAGGTGGTGACCCCATCGAAAATCTCTTTGTGGGCCTGTTCATGCCCTGCAGAGATCTCTCCTTGATTTGAAGTTGGCGTTAAATTCTGATGTTCTTTCAGGTACATTTAATGTACATTAGAATGTTCCTTTGCATGTACCATTCATAAACATATTACACTCATAATGTATGTATCTAATATTCAATACTTCTACCCATATTGTTCATGCCCCACATCCTACTCTCTAAAATTGCTGCTAGTTTACATTATGCATATTATTGCCATACTTTCCATATCTATAATATTCAATACTACTACCCATATAGCTGCTAGTTTAGTATTATGTATATTATTGTTTTATTTTTTACTATATTTTTGCCTTATTTATTTTTTTCTTAATTCTCACTACATAGTTGTCAGGTGCCATGTCACAAGAATTTCATTGTGCAGAATGACGCCATGTTGCTCGGTGCGTTGACAAATAAAATTTGAAACTTTCTAAATCCCAATTTGTCATAAAGACTTACCGAGATTTTCCTGCATATAAAATCCAAAGGCGACCACCTTCTTCTAATCTCGCACCGCCTCTATGTCGACATGGTAAAACATAATTTTGTTTTGCGCTCATATGTTAAATACCAGTGAGAATACTGCAGTGAATGTGACCGTAGGAAGAAAATTTTTCATATTGGCAGTGTTACCAAATGGGAAGGTTTCCCCCCCAATTGGGCTATTTTAATGGGCTAGGTCGGATCGAGTTACAGATCGGGTTGTTTAGAAAAAAATAGCATTTGTGTTGTTTTTTGGCAGAGTACATGGGTTTTGACGTTTACTGTCAATGATCTGGCAACCTTGCACACATGACAAGAACCGTCCTGACGTCGCGGAAATGAGTAACGTCGGAAAAAACACATGGATCCTAGTTTCCTTTTACACCCAAGCGCGTTAAAATATTTCAATAAAACTTAGCAACGCCTAAACAACATCCAGTCCGCATAACATTTTTTTCACGTTTCAGATTACTTCTAGTAGAGTCACAGATTTTTTTCAATTGAGTTTGCGAAAGAGACGATGATGACTGGTGAAAAGACGATTAGATTAGGGTACGTTCTGTCCCCAAAGACAATATACACTGCTCAAAAAAATTAAGTGAACACGTAAACATCACAGTATAACACATAGTCAATTCAACTTCAGGGATATCAATCAGTCCAGTTAGGAAGCTTAAGCGATTGTGAATCAATGTCACCTATTTTGGTGCAAATGAAAGTGACAACAGATGCACTGGAGAGGCAACAGCAAGACAACCCCGATTTTCAGTGTGAGTTTGAATCCAGTCCTCAATCCGTTGGAGATATTGGTTTCCATTGACTGTTGTTACGTCATTTTGTTCTCAGCGAATTACACAACGCACAGTAAAAATTTGATCTTGAATATATTTCCTTCATAGAGACCCGATGTGTGATTTAAGTGTTCTCTTAATTTTTTTGAGCAGTGTATACAGAAATAGGTTATGCCTTCAATAATGATCTAGCATAGAGCAAATAGTTCAGTTCATTTTCATGCTGGTTATTGATTATAAGGATATTACTGACATGAATGTTTCTACCCTCAGTTTTAAAACCTTTTAACACAGTTTATCATAGTGCATTATGCTTTATTACAGGTGATTGTTTCAGTAGACATTGTTCTCAATGTCAGAAATATTTCCATGAAAAATGTGTTTGTGTCTTTTTATTTTTGGGGTGTGCTGCTCATACTTTCTATTGTTAAGTGATTGTGTTGATGCAGGGCTAGTACACAAAAGAAACCTTTGGTCTCAGCTTGACCTCCCCAGTTAAAATAAAGGTTAAACAAAATAATTTAAAAAATGAAACTGTGAATTTCAATAAAAACTGGAAAATGTTGGTATTCTAAAACTGTTGACCAGTAGTCTATACAGTGCCTTGCGAAAGTATTCAGCCCCCTTGAACTTTGACCTTTTGCCACATTTCAGGCTTCAAACATAAAGATATAAAACTGTAATTTTTTGTGAAGAATCAACAACAAGTGGGACACAATTATGAAGTGGAACGAAATTTATTGGATATTTCAAACTTTTTTAACAAATAAAAAACTGAAAAATTGGGCGTGCAAAATTATTCAGCCTCTTTACTTTCAGTGCAGCAAACTCTCTCCAGAAGTTCAGTGAGGATATCTGAATGATCCAATGTTGACCTAAATGACTAATGATGATAAATAGAATCCACCTGTGTGTAATCACGTCTCCGTATAAATGCACCTGCTCTGTGATAGTCTCAGAGGTCCGTTTAAAGCGCAGAGAGCATCATGAAGAACAAGGAACACACCAGGCAGGTCCGAGATACTGTTGTGGAGAAGTGTAAAGCCGGATTTGGATACAAAACGATTTCCCAAGCTTTAAACATCCCAAGGAGCACTGTGCAAGCGATAATATTGAAATGGAAGGAGTATCAGACCACTGCAAATCTACGAAGACCCGGCCGTTCCTCTAAACTTTCAGCTCATACAAGGAGAAGACTGATCAGAGATGCAGCCAAGAGGCCCATGATCACTCTGGATGAACTGCAGAGATCTACAGCTGAGGTGGGAGACTGTCCATAGGACAACAATCAGTCATATACTGCACAAATCTGGCCTTTATGGAAGAGTGGCAAGAAGAAAGCCATTTCTTAAAGGTATCCATAAAAAGTCTCGTTTAAAGTTTGCCACAAGCCACCTGGGAGACACACCAAACATGTGGAAGAAGGTGCTCTGGTCAGATGAAACCAAAATCGAACTTTTTGGCAACAATGCAAAACGTTATGTTTGGCGTAAAAGCAACACAGCTCATCACCCTGAACACACCATCCCCACTGTCAAACATGGTGGTGGCAGC